>SMLS01073293.1:0-40797 GCA_004785975.1 Popillia japonica | reverse complement strand
TTAGTGTTAGTGTGGTGTTGGAGAACATCTTCGAGCAGACTGTTTATTCATGTTCTAATGCTCAGCGCAGGCCTCCGAGTCTTGTATTCTTCAAGTGATTCTTCTTTGAACCGGAAGATTGTTCTTTGGAAGCGTATTCAATCGGGTATCTCAAAAACAATATTTCTTTAATCTAGAATTATTGCAGCTCTTTCATCGCAAAAACTGTTCAATTACTTGATCTTAGGAATCTATCGACTTCCAGTCTGATGAGACACTTGCCCTGAGATAGCCAAATTTTGCAAAACGCAGTTACTGTCGCTACAATCGTTAAAACGATTTTAGATTAAGCGGTTTCTGCGGCTAATTCTAATATTTAGGTGCTGTGCATTCTGTGTGAAGATAGAAATAAGTGAACAAAGAAAAAAGAAGGGAAAGGAAAAACAGAACAAATAGGAACGTGTAAAAGAAACAATATTGAAAGCTACGATAGAGATGGCATTTTCTAAAGTAGTGATAATAAAAATGTAATTTCGTATAAAGAACTAGACGGCAATAAGTAGCAACCTATTACTCTTTGAACAAATTTATTCGAAGCTCTGTTCAACTTGGTTAACAGTTACAGAGAACATCAAATAATAAGAGAATTTTTGGTACAATGGTGAAGGCGAATGAAGGAAGAATAAGTTGCCAACAGAAAACGACGTACAAGATATAATTTACAAATAAAAGCTGATAGCTAGAGAAGAGAGATAATACGATTTCATAAAAAAGAACGACAAAAATGTACTCCAGAATTAGAGAACAATAGCATTGTCAAGCGCACAAACCGAGTTTATTGATGGAAAGAGTATAACAATGTCACTTGCGTATCTTTTTTGTAACTCGTATTAATATAACGTCTAGAAAAAACACTATGAGCAACACGTCATCCAGTTTTTCGTTTTTTTCGATTTTAATAGGGCTTACGATACCATATAAGGAATAAATGTATACTTTGCCGGAAGTGTTAGTGGTACAAACAAAATCATAACGATTAAAATATCCCTCAGAAGCGCCAGTCAATAGTGAGAGTTAAAAAGTCTTCATTTAGAAGGTACAATGGTTGAACGACCCAATGGTTGGATATGGTGGAAAGTTACCTAAACGAAGAAGGACTAAGAAATTGCATTATCTCTGTGACAAATTTTCGAGGCAAATAAGAGCAAATAATAAATCTGGACTGTGTTAGTTTCCACAACGTTAGAAGAAATTAATTCTGATGAAACCACGAAGGACAGATGAAGGAGGATTGTTGCAAAACTTCTACCAGCAGTTTAATCTTTTGTCATGGATGTCCCTTTAGACATCCAACCTATTTTATATCTTCTGTCAGGTTGTTTATATTACAGTTAAAATATGTTTCTTTTTATATTCTTATTACTATTCATCGCAAGAATATAAAAAACGACAATTACGAAAATATCTGTTATCATTTGCGTTGTAATTGAATATATTGGAGAGAAAATACATTTAGCGTGTACGAATACTTTGACTTTCCACTGTATACCTCTGAATTATTTCAACCTTTATGCGATGACTCTTTCGAGGGCATGGTCATTGTACAATCCAGTCAATGTTGCTTTCTACATTGAAATCAATATATAATATATGTATGAATGTCTGTGTACTCAACTGCTTTCTGTGTGTAAGTACTTACATCTTGTAAATAGAAGTCTACATATCAATAAAAAAATAAGTAAGCTTGACCGTCAAAATTGGTGAAGGTTATCATTGTATACGGAGAAGGAAATAATTTCAAAGATGTTGGCTGGCATGTGTTTAGATCGAGCGCTCTTCTTATTAGACGCTGATTGAAGGATTACCACATTTTTAAATTATGTATCATTAGTGGTAGCTTTCTGCTATAAATTTCGAGTAGTGAGCCTCGAATGTTTGAACTGCATGGAGTCATTATTATTATCTTTTTGATATTTATACCTAACTCTAGCTTATCAGATCTTATAATCTGAATACTCTGTTTCCTAAGAAAGTGAACATCGTTGTATGCGTTTTAGTAACAAAGTGTACACAAATAAAATTCAAACCCGACAATTTCTCGGCATTGAGTACGCATTACTTCTTTATTATGTGTTGTCATTGTTCACTTAAACTTTAAGCAACGGTTAAACGTAGAAGTAGTACACAACACGTAATGCAATACATATGTATGTATGACCGGTTCTCTCTGAGTACTTTGTTTTATAATTTTTATTACTTATTATTGTCGTTGTTATTAGACATTAAAACTATTTTATTACTTTTGCTGCTTTACAAAAGTATTTTTTCTTTGGAATGCCATTAGCGCGTTTCCTAACGGAAAACAGCATATGGATTATAAACATATAAATAGGAAGGCGTAAAACTATTGCTTTATATTGTCGACTTATCATCGTAAAATAATTGAATAATACCTATACAATAGTTGTCTAAATGTGATAGAATATGTGATAATATAATCAATGGATTTAAGTGCAGTATAGTTGCGGATCTTTAAACCTTCAAATTGAATCAAAATAAAGTTAATATATAAATCCTCTCTATCATGTATGTAAAAATGGATATGGACACTAAGAGAAAAACTTAACAAACAGTTACATTACATTACTAAATATACAGAAACTGTTTTATGTACATATTTATGTGATTTTATATAATAAAGAGCATTCTAGAAAAACTCATATTTTTTAACGATTGCTAAATTAATGAAAAATTAAGCTAGGTAGCTTTATGTTTAAGTACACATACTAATATTTATCTCTAAATTAATCAAAACTGTATTCTTCTCTTGTAAATTGGGTCTATAAAAGCTTAAAGATTAAATAAGCGGAACTTATTTAATAGACTACAATTTGAAGTTTAAGTACATATACATATCTTAGGTATTCTATGAAAGTGTTAGGAATTTCATTTTCATTTCACTAGACGCGTGGTGAAGCGCAATCATATACATATTATGTTTTTATAGCTAACCAAATAGTTACGAAGTCGTTTGGTGAATAGAGGTGAATGCTTCTATTCGCTCCTACGAATATGACATCATCGCTAGAAGTATATCGAGAATTGCTTGACTAAGATTTTCTATGAAAATAAAACCTTAATGGTTTTTGACATGTTAAGAACGAAATATTGAGCAGTTGTATGGTAGCAGTAAAACTATACATTTCATAACAGGCTCGTAATTTTCATACATGTGCTTGCAAAATGTGTAATGTAATACATATGTAATACTCTATTTATGTCTATTCCATTTAAGAAGAGTAAATTAGGTACTTGTGCAATTGTTTATTGATGACTAATACGTAGAGTTGCGTAAAAGTTTGTGAACATCGCATAAAGAGCTTACTTTGATATGTATACCTATGTACATACATATATTATGAAAAATTAATTTGTCAACATCTAAACGTGATTGTTGAATATTTAAATCATAATCATATTACTATAAGAAAAAATTCAAGAATGGCATACTTGAGCAAGTATAAAAACTGTAATTAATGCAACTAACTTCTTTATTTTTTGAAGAATTAAATTCTATATATGAGATATCAATGATATGGCGATAGTTACTTATTAGTCTTGGAAATATTTTATTATTGATTGAAACTAAGACTAGAAAGTTGCCATTTTTACACCACGTTACCTGTCTTCCCTATTCGATCCGCCGGTTAGATCCGCCCATCTAAAGCTAAAAAGTTCGAATCAATTCGTTAGACTCATGTAAAATATAATTTTTTTTACTGTTATATATTACAAAACATCAAGTTCAAGTAGGTATTAACTACGATGCAATTACCTATAATAATTATGGTAATTATGTTATGTAGGTATAGGTACATAGATACGTATGTACATAGATGGAAAGACGAAGCATCAAGAGTAATAATTAAGTAATTAAGAATTTCCATGTAGTTATCTATTTGTAACGATTGAAATGATCCAATATATTGTGTATTGGGTATTGTGATGTACCAGCGTGATGAAGTAACAAACATTTTCTGTTGACTGAATATACTTGATGGACAGTTTGCGCTTGTGGTGAATCCATTATGCTGCTTGTTTTGCATACTATGCCAAATCCACATGCATTTTACTCTAATATCCATCATGGTATTGCTATTACATATATCTGCAAGATAATCATAAAGTAAGGGATATATTTTAAATTATTATAATTTTTTAACAAATTAATAGCAAAAAATAAACGAATTCTAATTGCTTAAAGAATGCGATTTTACAGTACACGACAACAGTGCTCGATTACGAGAATGAGTTTGAGAACCTAGCCCTGTCAAATGAAAGCGTACCGCAATTTGATACAAAAATTTGAAGGTACAGGGTCTGTAACTGACCTACCAGGATCGGGATGACCAAGAATTAGTGACGTTCAAGTTGCAAAGGTTCTTCATGGAAACTCAGAACACAGCCAGAGGTAATCCACTAGCAATCAGTGGTGATCAAATCAATTAGTAGTGCAAATGCGATATTCACGCGATTGCAAGTGCCGTATACCACGGTTTGGAAAATTTTACTCAACATTCTAAAACTGTATCCATATACATATGTAAACTGAATTACTGTTTGAATTAAAGGAGGCAGATTTGGGTACTAGGTACGATTTTTTTTTGTAATGACTCATAAATGGAAATTGAATCCAAATAGTTATCCCGTATTTGTTGGACAGATGAGGCACATTTTACTTTGAATGATGGATTAATACACAAAACTGTAGAATATAGTCTGTAGAAAATCCTGGTTTTGAGCATACTGTGTCAATTCCATTCCTTAAGCAATTAGATTTCGTTCTTAGCAATTAGATTTTTTATTATTACCTTAAATTATTAAAAAGTTCTAATAATTTAAAATAAGATTTTATGATAACCCCTTATTTTGTTTTTTAACCACCTAATTTTGTGATTTGTGCTCCGATGGACTATAATTCAGATAGCATAGTGATATTAAGCGCGATACAGATACTTAGATATCTACAACTTTGAACGCGTTCAATTTCCTTCGAATTGCATCCATGATAACAATCAAGGTATTTCTGTAATTGCTCTTGAGAATTTGATCCTTTTCTTAATAATCTGCATGTATATTTACGTTATTTAAGATGGCATGTACTTAGACTTTTTAAAGTTTACAGATAATTTATTCTTGGAGAACTAGTAATCTGATAAATTTAGCATATTATCTGATATATTTTTCACGTTGTCATTAAGTATATATCTGTAACAGATCTCGTTGGCATACATATATTGTTAGGCACGCATATAGAGCTTAAATAAAGGAGAACCTAAAATAAAACTTTTTTGAAACCTAATGGTATACTTACTTATGTATTAGATAGAATACAGCAACTGGCGGTTCCTATTAGACCATTAAAATCTATACGTTTGGTTGCAAATGTTGAAACCTATCATGCTAATGTACTGAGGGCAAATATGTCATCGCATTTTTAAACACAAACAAACGTTATATACGAGTATTAAGCGTATTAGAATGCGTACAGGTCACAAGAAATGTGACAAATGAACAGGATTTTTTTGCATATAAGACAGACATACCAAGCAACTTTAATTTTAAAAATGATATATAAAAGGAACATTGAGCAAATATTGTTAATACATTTACATTTATTGTTTTCCAAAATAGTAAAAGAATAAATTAGAGAAGAATTATATAATAAGTATCCCAATTTATTTGCGAAGAATGACTATGATATGTTACATACATATGTACGTAACCAGTTGCTAAGTATTAGAACCGGTAAATATATCTTACCTATTTTAGTTCTAGCATTGTCGTTGCTCTTTGCTTATTGAAGTTTTTAAGAAATACCTTGCATTGTCGCAGACCAGGAATATTCTTCGAGAAGATTTGCTTCATCTCCCTATCCTTGAGTTCTGTCTTATACATACATAAGTACCCATCTCTATTCCGCAAAATGGTTCCAGTCCCAGATAGTTGTGGCCTCCTGCTTTGATAGTAGATTAGCTTTCTAGTTGCCGCTGATTCCTGTGTGTCCTTGTACTAAACATAATGCAACTCTGTTTTTTCTGCCTAGATTGTTTAGCTTTCCTTAAGGATTCTCAGACTAATTTCGATGTGATGGCATTGGAACTCAATGACTGACTGAGTGTTGGAGAAAATTGCAATACTTTGCTTCCGAAAGTTCTTTTCAAGATTTAGTTGATCACATAATCCAATAGAATTAATCTCTGCTTGAAAGACGCTGGAACAAATACATATTGGCTGTGAATATTTGATTTCTGGCCCGAATACTTGTGCACCTGTTTCCTTTTATACGAAGTGAACTCTATTTATCTTTTAGAAAAGAATGACAATTTTCGTGTTAAATGTAAAAGTTTAATTTATTTATTTGGCATTTTCTGCTATGCTGAAATGTGCACCACTCTCACCGCGTAATATTAAGTAGCGGGCTGTCCATAAATACTTTGCTGATCAAAAGATAATTTTTGAAGTAGTGGAAACACTGTAGTGTTGCAATAATTTGGGAATATCGAATCTAACACGAGTAAAGTTAGGGTGCTCGGTATAAATAGTGTATAACAACTGGCTACTGATATGTATTTGGGCCACCTGTAGTGCTGCATATCATCATGAATTGTAGAATGAAACAATTAAAGTCATATAAGTGAAGAGTAGAAGGAATATGATTATAAGAATACGAGACTGTATGGATTTTTTATAAATATATTGAAAAGACACAAGTTTAAATATAAGGTTTCAAATGTACTAAAAATTATTTATTAGCAGTTATCTTTATAAAATTAGTTTGAATAGGTATTACAACTTTTAATTTAGTATATACATATTGGAACTAATTCTATATCTACGTTTGTGAATTTCTTAGACCACTAAAATAGTTAACTTTTCGATGTATACTGATTTACTAATGTATTATTACATTGACTATCTATTTTATCTAATCAAACGCCAGTGAAAAGTCATTTTTTATAAATAGATAAGTATTTATTTATAATTACATACCTCAGATTATGCAATTCATTGATATTATATATTAATACTGAGAGATTGTCTCTCCAATAGATACTGCAGCAACTGTCACATGAATAACATATTAATGAAAGGATCATAGAATAGAGCAATATTGCTCTATATGTCACTGATATAGTCTTTATAGAATGCGTTGTCAATTCGTTTCACATGTGAAACTGGTATGACTTTTCGAAAACGATTTATCTGAAACATTTCAGCAATCAGAAAGAGACGATTTCCAGAATTATGCGAAGTGAAAACTCTCCTAAGATGCCATCATCGCAAGTGTTCCTAAAATTTAGTCTGCGTAAGTAAAATAGCCACTGAAGGAACACAAATAAGAAAATATATCATACAAAGGGTCTATAACTACTTAAAATTTTAAATAAAAATCCCAAAAAATGTTCAGCATTTTTGACAAATAAGTTTAAGGTTTCTGTTATTTTAAAAACCTCTCCCAAAATAATTATGTTTTAAGATTGGTAGGTAATTTTGTTTGCAATTTTTACCAATTGGTACCGAAATTAGCATCCGATATTTCGGATTCTAAGAAATTTTTCTATATTTTTGCCAACACAGATAAAAGTATCTTTTGGCTTAAATTGTCGATGGTAATGTTGTAGCTTATGTTACCTAAAGCGCTTTCCTAACATTAAATAATAAACCTTTTTCACTAAATTGCTTGAAATCTTCTGCATTCACTATTTTTATTGGTAGATCCATAAATCGCATTTATGAAGATTACAATTTTATTGCAATAAAATTCTCAAAAAATCTATATTTTTTTTCGAAAAAGAGAAACGTCGCAAGTTCGAAATAGATCGAACAGATGCTGTAATGTATCGATTAATTTAAAAAAAAAAAGATATTCACAATGATGTTTGAAAATGAGCTCAATGACAGAGGTCTATTGTGGCAACATTTGCGCGCTCAATTGTTGGTCAATCGCTTATCAGGTTTCGTGCAATACGAACTTCCGTAGATATTAATAAATAAGTAATATTCAAATAACGTAACATTGTAGTAAATGGATTACACAATAGATTATGTCTAGGTAGAGGCAATTATATAGTTTTCTCCAAATATGTTTGATGTATGAAGATATTTTTGTGTTTTTTTTTAAAGTTTCAGATGTGGATTATTAAGAAAACTAGACTTCAGCAAAAAAAAAACTTACAAAATTTATATTATTTTAAATGGAACGCTCTGAATTACATTAGATATGAACCAAAAACCTAGCCAATCAATTACTTAGGCTTGTTGTTATCAAAATTTATTTGCAGTGTTTTTTTGTGGTGGGTGAAGCTTTTATCTTGCAATAGGAGGGAGGTCTTTCTCTGGACATTTTAGCTGCCTCTAGGGCTGGTAATAGGAATGATGCTAGATTTCAGTTAAGCATTTCATACAATTGATGGAGTTCCGCCGGTTTTTAGCCCTACCTTTAACGAAGAATACTGAAACCACTACTGGTAGTTTAATTAATAATATGGAAACCATCCGAGATTGACTTTCAAAGCATAAAAGGATAATGAGAATATGCTCGAGGCAACTTAATTTTCAACTATTTATAATAATTAAAATATTCGGACATTATAGCAAACAATAGTTAACATTATTATGTTGTATTATCTTGTAACAATACTGTATCATTACGAAGCTATAACATGCTATACACATGTATGTATTTTATATATGTATGTGTAATCATACTTCGTATTCGTTTTGAATTATTGGATCTTAAACTAGTATCTTTTTTGATAAAGCAAATGGTTTTGTTGACTTTAATCGGACTGTTAAATCTAAATATAGGAGCAAAAGGAAAGACTTATCTCCCCTTTATGTATAAAACGGAAATTGTACGAGAAAATGATCAAGATGTGAATAGATATTGGTGAATTACACATAATTGGATATCAGTACTATAATACAGCTGTTTATATGCTGGGCTGTATAAAGTGGACGCGTTTATTTAATCGTTTTAAGCGGTTTTGACAAGTATAATATTTGTCACGCATTTCATTGGAATATATTAATCATATTAATTAACAATATGACTAGATGCAACATTGAGAAGCAATTTCATCTCGTTAGCTGTCTTCCAGGTATAGCTTTATTCTTTAAATGATTATGATTTATGTACATTATACTACCTTGTAGATTTGATAGGTGAAACATTTTATAGGATAATGATAGTTATTTAAGCTTTCAACAATTAAAATAAAAGAATAGGCACTGAATTTTGATTTTGTTTTTGTATATTTTAACATACATATCTATTCTATGTCTGAAGTCTAGTGTTTCAGTAAGGATTTCCTATTTCAAAATTGTTACCAACAACTAATAGTCACGCATTATTTATTTGAAAACATTAAAAAAAACTTAATTGATTCATTATGTTTTAATCTTAGTTACTTTACTTTTTCATTTGTCAAAATTAGCTCACAATTTGAAGACGAGGTAGATATTCTGATTGAGGAATAATTTTGTTGAGTGATTTCTGATATATTTTCCTACGATAATGCGTGTAAAATTAATTAATTTAACTATTTATTAATTTAAGTATGTACCTATATTAACAAAGTTGTTTGTGTATTATAAGATATAGTATATTATCAGTTGTTTATAATAGTATTCCGATTGGAATCTAGTGCTGGTAATATTGTTCTAATATCTCACGCACCTATATATAGATAATATAGTTCTGAAGATATGCGGTGTTACTCATGTAACGTGCCTCTTCTAGATGCATTTAATTATTCTCTCACAATCAGTTGTGGTCGTCTTCAAATGATGTATCTTGATGAAAGCTAGTGTAATGTTTTGGTCATGGTAGCATCGACAATATGGCAGTGAAACAAGGCTTTTTCTTAGTCATTAGTACAGTTTTGTAGTCTTTAAGTACATATTCTTCTTTTCCATAAAGGTGCCCAACAGTTGAGAGCAAGTTTTCTTGTCCTTCCCCCACCTTTATTGCGCTGAAGTATTGTGGATGTTTCTGCTTGGATAAGTGTCTACTTTACCTTTCACTAATCAGAGTGTTCGTGTAAGCAGAAGGTTTCTATATCATCAGTATCAATCATCTGCATAAAGTGATCATAAAATATCGACATCGCTATCATGTATTAGTGCTAGCAGTTGAAATTACTCTTTAGATCGCAGCTGCTTCGACAGATTCGGCTAAAAAAATTGGGTCAGTAAAGACAGGCCAATGTAAAAACGTATCAGTATTAAGAAATATGATTTACATTTTTTACATCGATCCTGGCGTGAGCTACGCACAATTGTTTCTAAATGTGCATTATATTCAACATTAGAAGCTTCGTATACAACGAATTTATGTGGGATATTATTGTTCATAATCACGTTTAGATTTTGCGTATACAGATTTCAATTTAGTTTGGATTATTCTCCACGATAACCTTACAGAAGTAACTTTTTTTAGCTAACATGTAATTCTGGCTGTGTCGTCAAATATTATTTTAGTTTGGCAATTGTGAACTGAAATAATTGTAGTCTAGATGCATCTAACGAAAATTGAAAACAATTCGGGTTCCAAAAAAGATATTTTCTTTTGAATACCCTACGATTTGTGTTCGTTCTAAAGCTAAACGTAATCGACGACGGCGGTAAATTCCCAAATATAGCGCCTATAAATGACTGCAATGTATAGTGCGTTTTTTAAACCTGTTTTACAATATCTGAGAAACAAGATACTTTAAATTTACGAAACATATGTGTCTTGTTGTATATGATGTAGTTATCCTAGAAAGTAGGTTGTATAGAAATTAATCACTACTGTTTTTATCTTTTATGTAATCTTGAGTGTTATTTAGAGATAGTATTTATACTTTATTTTGTAAAAGTACGGTAACACATACATATATAGGGAGATCCTGAAATGTATTGTTGAATATATGTATGTCAACTTTTGAATTTAAGATTAATTGATAATTTAGTTCATAGTGTCATTGGAACTTACGAGTAATCTGTAATTACATTTCAAGCCATGTTAGCGTTACTGTAAATCGAAACTTATTTCTTAACAAAATTAAAGCTAAAGTAAGTATGTATATTACAATACTGAAAAAAATATATAAGTTACTCACCGTTTAACACCGCCTATTGTTGAAGTTTTGACAAACTTTTGGTTAACGTTTTTTGATCTCGTCATCATACATAACATTAAAATCTGCACCTGAAATTGCTAGGCTGGGAACGTTAAAACAACAATTTAGAAAGTGTGTTCTGACGCTTCTAATAATTGTATATTTGTTATTTCAATGCGGCCTTAAATAAATTTTTTGTCGGTTTTGCAATGTTGAAAAATTTGAAAGTATTTAGCCTATCGCCACTCATGTAATATATTATTAGTAAATGACGCAACGGTCTGATAATCTTGATACATTGTTATCAGTTATTCATACAATATTGATAAAATCAAATGTTCAGACAGTTGGCTTTGTGGTGCTGTGACTATTACCGTCCATCTTTGCACAGGTAATATCTAATACAGTTAGGACCATGTTTACCAGTCTTTGGTCTGTATATTGTACCACTTATATTTGTGTGCCATAGTGTAAGTTGTACGTAAACGTAAATATTTAATTTAGTGATAGTTTCTTTATTTAAGCAAAGGCTTCTATGTATCATAAACATGTGTAAATCACAGTAAAAATACATGTGTGATATTTGCAATTTGGTGTCAAATTATGTTACCAATTGATGTATTACAAATTTCATTGATTTCGTGAGTGTAACGATATCTACGCATATATTAAATGTGTAACTACATAAGATGTATGTATTGGAAGGTTTCTGATTATCATCGATTGTCTTAATCGTGATCAATAGCGGTTTATTAAATGTTTTTACTTGTTCTCCAAGTGAGTATTGTATTGATATGTGCCATGGATAAGATATTTTTCTAGTAATCGTCGGGAAATATGTTATATCTCAAATTGTTAAGAGTAGGTGACAGTTCACGCTTATCTATGAATTTTTATAAGCACGTAAACAAAAATGTATTTGTTGAAAGTGTATATGCTATCATCATTTTGATTTTTAATGTTATATAGTCTTATCTTGCTTCTATCATGTGCACCTTAGTACACCAATTACTATTATCTACACAAATGCACGTTTTCTGAAAAAGAAAGGTTAGCATGTTCATGTAAATATGTCAGTAAATTCAGGTGTAGGGGAAAGCTAAATGCAATAAAAGTACACTGATTCAATTACATACTTACTATATCCAAAATTACTACAGATACAGATGTCGCAATTAAATTTAAAATAGTCAAAAAGAATATAAAAAGGAGATACGCAAAGAAAGAGAAAATCACGAATAGATGTGATATCTAATAAAATAAGAATAATTAAATACTTCACAAATAATTGATAAAGAAAATAACACCGTTTTAAATTCTGATGACTTAAGTCAACGTTTTACATCACCAGGATGTTGTTAATCTTGTTATGCAGATTCCTAGTTCAATACAGGACGCGGCCAAATTTTCTATATACTACCAACTAGTCATAGATGTAGTACTAATGACAACAATGCAGAACTTAGAGAGACGTTACCTTTGATATACATATGTAGATGTATAGATGTAGATATGCAGAAGATAATTACTACTCATAATAGCTTTTAATTAATTACCTATTAAGAAAAATCGTAGTACAACAAAATGGCTAACAGACAAAGAACGTAGAATATTTTTTTTGGAACTGCAGTTGTCAATCAACTTAAATTATTGTGTGGTTTCAAAAACTGTGGGCTTGTCTAATACAATTAAATTCCGGTAACACTAAACACCACGACTTTTAAATTTATTCTGGACACATGTTTCGACAACCGAATACCGAATGAATTTTTACAATTATACAAACTAACCTGTAAATAATATCCCGACTACAAAGTTTTTACAAAACAGCAAGAAATTTAGGCTTAAACTGACGTAATTGTTATCACATACTAAAAACTGTCGACTTTTCAGAGTATTCGTACGTATGTATCAAGTTAACTAGATATACATAGGGGTATGTAGCCCATTTTCGGTCCTGAAACGTTGAATCTTCTGTTCAGTATTATATTGAACAAACTACAAGATTAATTAAACGTAGATATAGAGAGCATGCAGCCCATTCTGGTTTTTGAATCTTCCGTAATAGCTTAACATTTTATTAAGGGCGAGCACGATATCTCTGATTAAAAGCAATTAATTCGCCACGAGAACTTGATGCGCTTGTACTAAGTAAATACGTAAACTGTTGCTTATTTTTATTATATTACATACACAGTAGGCATTTTTTTGGGGCGTGATAAACATTAAGGATGGTTTGCTGTTGCCGGTTCTTCGTTATTGTTTTGGAAACTAGATACTATCATAATTTTAGTGAGAAGCTATATTGCTATCTATTGTTAAGATATTGGAATGCTTATGTGACAGATTCTATTGCAGGTAGAAAGGTTTGGCAGAAGAAACAAAGATGTTTTTGTTTTAGTACGATGTTAGGGTATTCTATTGATTTGGTCGAATACTTCTTGCCGGTTTTTTGTAATGGTTTGTACATGCATAAACTCTCATTAGCTTTTTCAAATATTAAAGGTACCTAATCCTAATATGCAATAGATAATATTGTGAAGACAACTATACGGCAGTAGCCTTTTACCTTGTGACCAAAACTATACAAGAAACTGTATTGGTTTAGAAACTCTAAAGAGTGCGGTAATACGACATGATAAAGATGACAGAATCGAAATTATTTCCAAGGAAACGTAACTAACGCAGCATAACCACACGGTAGACAAAAATGTTTTAACTGATAGATCGTCATTGCGTACCTACCGTTATACAAATATACATATGGATATCTCTATCGTTTTCTGTTGTCTTTATGCCTTTAGGTTATGCAATTAGCCAATGCAGAACTAAATCTAAGCCCAGACCGTAGACACGTCTTACGTTCTTCGATTTGATCTGTGTGTAAAGATCAGTTTCTTAGATAACTCATAATAAGGAATTGAACGGTCGCTGCTATATTATCCTTCACTTTTCTACATCCACATTTATTAGTGTAATGCGATAACATAATTATGCTTGAATGAGAATGAATGATCTCTGAATGAAGGTAATTCACTTCTATTGTGATTCACACGTTAAGTCATCATCAAGTAAGAATTTGTTACAAGATTCAAGAACAGTGTATTCAAAAGCGCTATAAATGTGCCAATATATGGGTATATAAATGATTTTAAGGAAATATATGTATAAGCGCGAAAGTTACAAATTAATAGCAATTAATTATTAAACTGAACTCATTCGTTCGGTACCCATTTCGTTGTATTTGAAAACTTCTCTGTCAGGTTTTCCCTTTTATATCGCCAGCTCAGTTTGTCAGAACAATCCCAAGTAGTATTCCGCTATTATGGTAGTGTTTCAGTGTATTTGGTATCTCATTTCTATGTTTTTGTATCTTGATAGAAATTTTCGGCTTCCTTCTTGGTCACAGTTTCTATAATCTCTGGAAGAAGGTGCATCTTAACTCTCATCGGACACCTTAGTTCTTTTAAATTATGCAACATATCGTCGACTACTCTAGACCAGACTGTAAGAGAAAATAACTAAAAAGTATGGTTATATGGCGTTTTGTGTCTTATAGAACGTACACTGAGAAAGCAAATGTTTAATTCGGTACAAAATGGTTTTTTGTTATAAATCTCTAGGAAAACCTGTGCATCAACATTGATCAAAACAATAAGGCAAACTGTTTCGGATTGTAACGGATGTTCTCCTTGCCGCTTTCTAGATCGCGTTTGCATCAAATTTTCGACTATAATTGTGTTCTCCAAGTTTCTTCATTTTCACTTGACTAACTCACCTTATTCCAAGCATATGTATATATCGTATCAGTCATTGACTGATATACCGCAGATATTTTCTTTCATTTCATTTTGGCGACGAGTATCTTAAACATTCTAAAATGATTGTAGAGGAATTTTTGTAATGTATGCTTGGTGACTATTGTATTAGTCAGAATGGTTGCTACCACAACACTTGCATATCGTTTCTATTATTATTAGGATTTAACGTCAGTATCAACGCATTTTATTCGACTTAATGCGCACAAAATGTTTTTTTAACGTAAAATTTGGCTATTAATTTTTGTTTTGTACCTAAATATAAATAAAGTTTTTAGGAGTGTATTAAAGCTATTTAAAAATTAACTTTGGAAGAAAACTTACTGCATTCATCTGTGTTGTATGAAATCATTAAATAAACTTGCATATAATAGGGTTGCATATTGTTTTTGTGGAGACAGTCTTCACTCTACACACACGGAAGAGAATTTGGTATTACTGCGTCAGGACTAATTTGAGTGGATTTTTTGCAATTGAATCAAATTTAGGTCGAGGCTTCAATTACCCATCGCGTTCATGTATTCAGATATTGGTCTGGACAAACCCAACGTAATTATTGACCAAAAACATTAATTCGACTAGGTGCACTCTACTATATAGATATGTTGATTAATATCTCTGCGCCACTATCCGGCGGTCTGAAAAGATTAAAATAATTGGTGCGCCAGCGCCGATTATTGATGTATTTATGACGTTTTCTCTGTATAAATTGCTTTTTTAAACATATATACCTATTTCATAAGATAAGGTGAAAATAAATAAAGGTACTTGCACAATTAGTTTTTTTTTTGTTTTTATTACTGCTCAAGTATCGTTATTTCATTATTTTCGAAATAAATTCTGTTTAATATATTGGCATTGAAGTTTATTCTGCTGACTATTTTGGAAGCGTATGTACATCTGTCTATACAGGTATGCGAGTTTGCAATATTCTTGGCAATTTGTTAAAAGTAATCGGCTACGATGATCATATGCAAATGAGTAATCTATCAGTGACGAGAACAGCGTCATTGAAAAGTTAAATCTGCACGCAGTATGTTGAGATTACTCTCAAACACGAAGTAGGTAGGTGTAGCAGTTCGCGCGAATGTAAGCGGATATTTTTACGTCACACAGTTAAATAATCAGTATTCTCGTCTGCTAATAAGAGGGCACTTGAAACAACCAGTTTAGAACAGATATTTATAAAATCTAAACAATGAAAAAATATGTTGTTATAAGAACACCTATTTTTTGGCGCTCAAATTATCTTATTTTGGAGTGTAACGAAAAGCAGGACGCTTTATGCAGAAAAATTTAGGGCTAGAAAAATCCTTGTATTATTCTTATAGCAAAATAGACAGTACACACACTCATCACCACAGCTCAAGTAGTTGCGAATTTTGCGAAATTGTCAAGGTCAGGTTCGTGTCCTACTTGATCGTTCAACTTTTGCAGATGTTATTCAACATCTTTCAATCGTATACCGTTTATTTTTATACCAGTGAAAAAAGTAATAGTTATATAGTAAACTGTGTCTGATTAAAATACGACACCTACAACGTTGTTGTATAAGTTGTATGAGCAAAACAGTTACTGATAAATTCTGAATAAACTTGCAAGATGAGTAGCAAATGTATCAATTTTTCAAATATTTTTTTCGGTATTTATTAAAGAAAATATGGTTAGTTCTACAGTCCTAAAGGAGATCATTTCTGATCATACATATATACAACTACCAGTAAAACTTGATTTATTTTTGACTACGGCGTTAAAAACATCAACATAATAATATGCTAAGAGTGGAACTTACTAATCATAATGGAATTTTCTGATAACGTACAAATAACAATAAATTCATCACGTATAGCGACAAGTTGCAGCATTTAAATAAATATTAGTGTATTTTATCTAGAATATCTGGAAATTTAGAAATAATCGTTGCGTATTATCAAAACAATTAGATGACTTTTATTACCTTATTATACTTTTCCACAAAGTTCCTTATATATTTTCACGAACAATTTACGATGGTTATACAAACAGATAATTGTGTAATTTTGTATGGATTAGTGACAGTTGTAATTTTTACAATACCGCTTTACGAGGTAAAAGTCCTCGTTAAGTTCATATAATTTAATTCCATTTTAATTAGATTAATTGCTAAAGTATTTCACTTTCATGCAAATTGCTTATATAATAATTATAAAATTTGTTTATGTCCAGAAGCGAGAAAAATTTTATAGGTGGCCCTCTATGTACAGTTTTTATATACACCTAAAAATCAATTATTACTTAATGTTAATGACTTTTTCAGTTAATACCTTCCGTATAATAAAAATTTCTCAGATGTGTTATACATCTTCGAAAAGCTTTTCCTAAAGACTGCCTAAATAACCAAACACTTAATATTTCTGGTTTAAGAAAAACTGTAGATAATATCGACAACTTACCTTAAAATTGCATTCAAATTTGCCGAGTATTAATATCCAAACGAAATTTGATACAGGTAAAATATACCTTAGTAGGAAGCGGCACTGCACGGTAACAGAATTCTAGGCATTCTTTGCTAAAGTCGTAAAAATAAATACAGATATTTTGCTTCTGTATAAATTCAAAATTTCGTATACGAATCAATGTAGGTATTTAAGTACAACGAAGAAAGTTTGATATCTTCTGTTTAATAAATAAATGGAATCTAATTGCTTAAGGAATGGGATTTTACTGCACTTATGAGAAACACCACTGGGTTACGAAGATTTCGCACGAGAATGGATTTGAGAGCGGAACTCTGTCAAATGAAATCGTATGGCAATTTGATACAAACATTTGAAAGAGCAGGGTCTGAAAATCAGGATATGGCCAGAGGCAATCCACTAGCCATCAGCAGTGCAAATGCGATATTCAAGCGATTGCAAGTGCTCTGTCGCACGGTTTGGGAAATTTTAATGCAAAATTTTAACAATGTATCCATATAAACTGAAAATGTTGCTTGAATTAAAGGAGGCAGATTTGTGTACTGGGTGTGATTTGTTTACGAATAATGGGTCTGATGGAAATTGAACCCAAATGGTTATACCGTATTTTATGGCCAGATGAGGTGCATTTTACTCTTTTTTGCGTCAATAGTCAAAACTATAGAATTTGGTCTGCAGAAAATCCACAAAACATTGTTCAAGAATGTCTTATGCCAAGAAAGTCTTTGATTGGTGCGGTTTTACAGTTGATTTTAACATTGGCCCGTATTGTCACAAGGAACTACAGGGTGGAGAAGCCGTATCTGTAACTGTCAACAGTGAAGGATACTTGCAAATGTTAAGAGATTATGTTATTCCACAGCTGCAAAACGAGTACCACGGCATTGAAGGCAGCATTTTTATGCAGAATGGAGCGCCCCTGCACATTTTTCGACCAGTCAAAGAATTATTAACCAACGGTTTTCAAGATCGTGTGTTAAGCAGGCATTTCACAAACTCATGGCCACCAAGATCAGCTGATTTTAACCGAGCGAATTGGGGTTTTTAAAATAGTTTAGTGTTTAGAAGACGACCAACAACGCTACAAGAATTACAGGACAATATTACCGAGACAATTGGTGCCAGTCAACTAGAAAAGTTACGGAATACGGAGTACAATTTGGAGTAAAGTTTGGTAATCTTACAACAACAAAATGGAACTCATATTGAGCAATTGCTGTAACTGATTTTAGGCATACTAAATCCCATTCCTTAAGCAATAATTAGATTTCGTTTATCTTTTTCTTATTAACTTAAACTGTGTTAAAAAAGAATAATAATTTAAATTATATCCTTTACTTTATGATAATCCCATACCTAACAGTACACTATTATTCTAATTAATTTTCTTAATTTTATTTTCCATCTTTCACCAAATACTTCATATCTGTTGGCTGTGTTTAGTAATATGTTAAATTGTTTAAATAGCCAAACGCTTAATCGGAGTTGCCATGGTATGATAACATTTTGTTGAATATCTGTAGTAATTAATTTGGTTTTAATATACGTGTTTATCTTTCACACGTGAATGTAAGCGCAGGTGCTTGAATCATTATCAGGCAATATTTGATCGTGAATTTGACATGTTTTTTATTGTAGGGCTGGTAATCTTACGTTATTTATATTTTTATTTGTATAAATTCCGGATGTGTAAACAAGAAAGTAACTAGTACATACATATAATTTTGTTGCTTTTTTATATTCATTAGTTTACAACATAAAGTAGTACTAATTAGCACATTTTATAAAAGGCTGATACACTAAATTAATAAAATAAATCATTCTTGTGTATAACTTTTTTTATTTATTATTCGATCTTGTCCTACTCTTGTAGCATTTTAGAATAACATCTTTGGTATGCTCTTATATCTGGTTGACATAAGAAAATCCGAAACATACATATACAGTCTTTTTCCTGGTTTGGAAGCGTATTTGCTATAATATAAAGATTTCACCTACAAGGTGGGGCTTATCTCATAAAAATTAATTACAAGTTGTGTGTAAGTTACCGATAATCTATTTTCAATTGTAATTCCATTGATATAAAACAAGTGTTTGAGAACTTTGGTAAATTCTGGTTTTATTTATACAATAGTGCATCTATGTAGATATATCTGCAAAATAAGTGTAAAAATATGAAAAAAGAGGAATTTTATGGAGAGGTGTTGTAATTAAAGAAAGTAGTTCACTTTTGCTGAATATCGATATCATATTAATTGGAAATAACTTGCAACTTAATCAGTATATTAATGGCACGACTGCTTAGTCATGCATAAGAGCGTGTAAGTGGTTTTCGAATTACATTAAATTTAAACTACGTTAATTCTCGATATGTTTGCAGGCGTAAGAGTGATGTACGTGCATACAACCTTAACTATGTTAACCTATTCATTTAAAATCAACTGCTCAAATAAGCTGATTTTCATAACAACTGCATATAAGATGTAGGTTCGAATCTTTCTGCAGTTGTAATTTATTTTCTATCACAACCATTACATACAGCTATATGCTGTAATACAAAAATTATTTATATCGCAATAAATAATTATTGTTAGTTAAAACAATCGTACTTATAGAGCGAGCTACATAGATAATAGAATGGATATTTAATCTATGCATATTTTACTCATCCTAGAACATATCTACAGTTATCCGATGTTACGGCTCTGCTTTAATCTTCCTCAACATGAGTTGAATAACAGTTGCTTGCGGAGTATTTATGGATTTGTCGAAAACTAACTTGAAAACACTGTTGTTACATACTGGAAATCTCTACCTGTCCATTTCAATAGACCATGCACTTTCTACGAAGGAAACGTACTACTTAAAATTTTCGTTAGAGAAGAAAAGACATGCAAAATATAACTCGTAGGCTTTCATAGCCTTTGTACCAATCACTAACATACATATTATTTCGTGTTTCACCGTATCAAAACTTGCATTCGTCGTTTTGCTTTTGCTACTGCCAGTTTCTTCAAACTAAACTGAACTGAACATGCAGACTATTTCCGAATACATGTGAATCCAATGTAGTGATGTAATGCTATTGCAATTATTTTGGACATAGAATTAGGCTACATTAGACAATGCTCCTTTTTATGTAATTGAGTTGATCAAGCTATCACCATGACATTAATTAGAAGTGGCCAGTATAAAAATTTATATTGGGAAGAGTTAACTCTAGTGACAATAAAAGATTATAATATTTTTGAAGAAAACAAATCTAGGAAATAATAAGAGATCGAAGAAAAATGCTATGTGTAAGTAGTGAAAAAGTTCAGCAGTTGCTTGACTGGCAAGGTCACTGACTACAAAACAGGAGACGACTTGTTACTACAATAATGAATGCCGCAAAACATATTTAAGCAGTTAGTAATTTAACACCGTGTATATAATTGTGGCATACACATAGTTACACCAAACCACCAATTATTGTAACGACGCAGTTCATATTTAACGGTTTGAATAAAAAATATGTAATACATTTGTCGTATCATCAGTATGCAAATTAAACATTACTTGCAACGTTATGTATACAATGAACTTCCCTAATTAAAAATAAATTTTAATTGTACGGTACGTAATAGACGTGTATCCTGGATTCGGTAACATGAAAGCAACATACATACATGTAATAACTTTGGAAGTAGAATATTGTTATATACTTAGCCAATTTAGTAGATTGAAGTATTTGTGATTAATACACATTTTATCCATACGATTAAACGATAATAGTATTTCAAACAAGACGCCGCTTACTATTGATTTTAAAAAGTCCATGATGAGAAAACTCTGGGAAACAAAGTAATCAGTGTAAAACTGCTCTTTTGATCGGCGTACATTAAACAATTACGCCCAAGTAGGCTAACTACCGAGTCAATATAAGATATTTAGATGATCTTGGTTAAAAATAAAAGCGAATAATTTCACATTACTGAAATCAGTGAGGCCAGAATCCGATAAAAACTGTAGCGGACTACTTATGAATATTAAAGCGGACTACTTATGACACAATAAAATAGACTTCGATGTAATCTTTATTAAACATTACCAAAGAATATATGTATATTTGAAGTACAAAAATCTTTATAATGCAATGAGTTGATATTTATATAGCAACTAATAAATTGAGTATATGTAGTTAAGGAAGCAGATGATCAAAGAAGACGCAAGTGATGTTGGATGGATTCTTGAATTTCAATTGTAATTTTTCAATTGTAATAACTGACTTTCTTCATCAACTTGTTGGGAGGAATTTTTTTAATTCTTAAATGGTACAAGAGTTAGTTACATTTCGTTTGGCTGTAAAATTCAACAAATGCACCGTCTTATTGAGCCTGCAGTTCAGTATTATAAAACTAATTAACGAACATGTCAGAAACTTATATATGTATGTGTACATACATTCCCTTAAACTAGAGCAGCTAGTAGTGTCCAACAATTGGATCTTGTGGGATTTCAAAATATTTCACCACTAATACTATTCGCACACCCATTCTTTGACCATCCCTTATTGACTATATTCTATGGTGTCTGTTGTGCTTTGTAGTAAGCTCAACGTATACGCACGCAAAAATCAATGCAATGAAAAAGTTTTATATTGTTTGGTTCGAAGCAAACCGTTTATTAGCAACAGCAAATTAATTTTAAGGTAGGGTTATGTTTAAAGTTCTATTCCTATGTACAAATTGTAGTTGTCTGTGTTTTTTGTAACAGTTCAGATATTTCAACTGATACCTGGCTCTCCAAGAAAGTGATTTGGGTAAATCCTGTTATTGCGCTATTGTTAATAAATGATAAAGTTTACTGCTTTCTGCTTGTTGCAAAAATCTGGTGCTTTTTTTGATACCCAAAAGAGACTAATGCTGTTGAAACTTATGAAAACATTTTGAAACGTAACATCACGTTCTATACTTCAAAAGTATTCTAAAGTTTCTTATTTTTAAAACGTATTTGCGAGCATTACTTTAGGTGTCTTATTTTTTCTTTAATTTTTATGAAATAAAATTCCTTGCAGCAGTGTATTACGGATGAGATTCATGGACGATATAATAATGATAACAACAGTAAATACTAAATAAGTCTTTTTGAATTTAATACATTTGAAATCTTTTTGCGGTTTTTAAACAATTAATTATTGTAAGTGTAGCGTATCTTCAAGCAATGATTTTCTTAACGCTGCATGGCGACACATATATGTATGTATGTACTTACATAGATATACATACATATGTATGTACATATATGCATGATGTATAAATGTATCTATATATACATATGCATAAGCTATGGCTGTTAGCAGTAATACGTTGTAAACAATGAGTCATAGAGATCATGTATCTTAGGATTTCCCGAAATTATTTCAACACTGTTCGTTGGAGTGTGTCCTAATTTTATCCGAGGATTGTGAAGATATTAGCAAATAATTCAGTAATTGAGATAATACTGATTACGGTTATATTCCTGTACATACATTATACGGAAACTTACTGTTTATCCAGGTAACACATTTATAGTATTTAGAAAACATAGATACTTTTATTTAGCGCTAAGGAAATTTTACACCAGAAATAATAATTGAATATGATATGGCAATGAACTGACAGTTTGAATAACACTACGTTTAATAAATATTAAAATCTGAGAAACATGGGAAAATACCCGAAAATATAGTTTTAGCTTGCGGGTGCGGAAACGTAATCTTTTCTGCATTTACGTTGTTGATTTTCATTTCACGTTCTTATTGTTATCCTCTCTATTTTGTCGTTCTTTTCTTTATCTTTTTCAAGAACAAATGTTAAGACAAACATTGCTGCATGGCATTTTCATCACTATGGATTTTTTCTATATAGAGCAAAAAGTTTTACAAAAACTATTTCTCACTACTTAGGAACGCATTCTTAAAATAACCTCCACATAATGTTTGGGGATATTTGGAATACGGCAACGGTTCTATCCGAATAATTATTTAACCTCTACAACATTCAGCAATTTATGCGAGCTTTGGTGATAAATACAATGTGGTCATAAACTTTACATTGCTTGGTATATGCGCTTAAGATTTCTTAGATGGGGCATAGGGTTGTCCTTGTTTAGCTAGGGAAAAATTGTGTCGGGAGGAGTACGATCTGTTATTTCTACTTCTATCTATTCGTTTTTACTGAATCTCAGTATGAGTGGTACATTTCTGCCCCTAGCAAGAATAGTGGGTATAGCCTCATCTACGTTGAAAATTTGATAAACAGGAAAATTATATTTTGCCAAAATTTCAATTATACATTTTTGCGATAGCTTTCTTATAAGGCCTAGCTTTGCGGCTGGGGCGTGATGTTTCCGGAAACCATACAAACAATATTGATGAGAAAATGTGTGTTTTATCTTATTTTTCTCGGCTAGTGGGGGTAGTTCTTTATTTGTTAATTTATACATTCTACTAGATATATGATAGCAACTTTTACTTTTGTTGACATGAAAAGGCAAATTCTGCAGCTTGGAGATCTAAGGTTTATTCAATAATTGCGGCTTAAGAAAGATGCTTGGAGCGTAGAGAGTTCCTCTTAACAACAAAAAAAGGCCAAAACAAATAATATAATATGATCTCCAGGCTGTCCTTTAAAGTAAATTAATCTAATTTCCTGGAATACAGAATGAATTTGGTTGAAGAAGAAAATACCAATTTCATATACATAGGTAGGTATGTATGTACTTATATTATCTACTCTTGTTATATATTTGTTTATTTAATTTCTTCTTTTTATTAAAACCAGAACAAAAGAAAAAGTACATTGTGCAAAAGATAATTTTTATTTAAAATTATAAAAAACAAATCTCATCACTTTGCTAATAACTCATAAGAATTCGCTTGTAGAAGGGTCGATATAACATAAAAAATACAAGTGACGCAGCGGTTCTAAAGTCTAAACTTTTTTAAAAATTACTTACAATTAGTTATATTTTTCGTAATGAACTTTTATATTTAGTAGATACTTATCATATAACTTTAATGGCTTCAAAGGATATATTCTATTAGGTATCTATAAATTTTGACTTAATTGCATGTATATAATTATATTCTTAATTGTATATTATTCTAATATGTTACCGCTATTGACACTATTTTATTTATACTTAAGAATTTACTGAATCAATTGGGTCTTTTCAGCTCTACAACTTGAAGCCAATCTATATTACTTCAATTACTTTTGTGACACAGATAACCAGATAAATATTATTGATGGATTAAAACATCGTTTCATAGAATTAAGATTAATTAATAACATTGGGAAACATTTATCGAAATAGTACATAGGAACATATTTCAAATTCTTAAAAGATTTGAATACGAACTACTTTTGTGCTCTACTGTTTTAGTTAACGTAGCTGCTACTCATACACTTAAGCAGTTAATAATTTAAGATTAAGTTAATAATTATTAAGGTGGTTATGACTTATTATATAAACGAATAGAATGTCCTTGAAATCGTTTTATCTAGCTGGAGTAATTTTAATTATGTCTTGTATTAATACATAGTGATGACAAAAATATTTTTAATTATTGCGCATTTTTATAGGCATGATTGGGTAATTTATATTTTAGGCAAAGGTTTGTGCGAAAAATTTTACATTTCAGTTTATTGTCTTCTATTTTATTTAATATAGGACTGATACGACAACTAACTTCTAAAAGCGCTTTCTTTAGAAAGCGTAAGTACGAAAGATTGCGACTTGCTTGTTTTGAAAGGAAATGTTTCCCCTGATTTTTTATTCCCAGATAATAGTGTTTACTTACACACACACTCACTATATGAACGATATGTTTTCCGACTACGTCTATGCGATATATACAGTTTATAATTCCATTCAAATTTCTGCGATACATGTTTAATGAATTCGTTTCCCACATTGTGTCGAAAGAATTTAGCACTAATTAATCGTTAACGTTGCAGGTCGGTGGAATTACTATGGAAACTTCTTTGAAAGACAGGGATAAAGTCGGAGTTCAAGATACTGTTTTATTAGAGAATTATACCGATGAGAATGTGTTCGTCGACAACTTGAGAAAACGGTTTAAAGAGGATCTTATTTATGTAAGTAACTATTGCAACTTCGATGACTAACCTATGCTACATGTAGTTGTATTCAATTGTTAGTATAAAAGTTTATAACAGCGAACTTTAAAATGAGTGCTAGTCGTTTTTTAGTATCACAGAAGTATTTACGTATTGCATACAAAGATAAAATTATTTAATAATTATTTGGAAATAATAAAAATGAAAAACAATTTTATTATACATGCAAAACAATGTTAAGATATAGAATAGTTCTTCACCAGATTGTACTTTCTATTCTACGTTATTTTCTAGTAATTGCTTTGTTTAAGTATAGGTTTTTAAACCAGTATTTATACCATACTAGTTGAATAGTTAGGTAACTGAACTTTTATTATACTTGGGAAATGCACTTTTGAATGAAACGGTGTATGTAGCAACATAGAACATTAATTGCAAGTGCTAATAACTTTTTACAAGAACAGGTGTTTCATATTTCGAAAAAAAATGTTTTTAGTATGAATCTGTGTTATAAGATGTCTTTACGCTTCTTTCAGGATTTACAATAAATAGGTTCTGGTATTACGGACGTGTAGGCAGAAGAAGACGTTCTTATCTGAAGATTAGATGACAATGTACATACGCCTGAGTGGTAGTAGAAAAGAAGATATGCATATAACTATAATTTGTTAATTAAGTTATATTGACGACAGGCGTAATCGAGAAGAACGAGTTGTTATTTTACCGCTTTTGCATACTTTGTTTCAATTACTATATAAGCTATTTGTTAATGGGGAGGGAAAATTCATGTTATTTTGTAGATATATTTTTCAGTTATCTTCTTGTGCATCTTAGGCATATTTTCTAAGATTATTGAGAGTACACCCAGATAAAATTTATTCTTTTCTTATCAAATTTGATGTTATTCTCGACATAGATTCTGGTCGCGTTACTCTACCGAAACGGAAACTATGTACTTTGTGATTGATGATGATAGATTGCAACATCAAAAAGGGGTAGGAATTTTTTAACCCAACTTGGCAGAAACGTTTTGCTACTATAAGGTAGTAAGTAATTGATTAAAATTTCGGAAAAAATGATCAAGTAGTAATGGGTTATCTCTCAATTTTTCGACAATATTTTCAGGTGTTTATTTTGTGAGATGTTATTCGGTATTTTTATTTTTCTCTCTTGTGATTGTTTGAAAGTATGATCATGCCTAGTGTACGCCGATATGGATTTTACCCCCAATTAAACGAATTCGATAGTGGTGGTATTGTTGATTTGCGCGAAGGTGGCTTTTCATACAGATAGATTGCATATTGTTTTAACCGAAATCAATTCACCATCGTGCGCTGCTATCAGAAATGGCCCAAGGAGATTAGGAACGCCGCAAACGACGAACTGGGAGGCGAAGAAGAACAAATGAGGTGCCGGATCGCCACCTTCGACTTATGACAACAAGACGCTGATTCTCCCGTAGTAGACCAATTGCCGACCAATGGCTAGCTACTGAAGCTCACCCCGTAACACTTCGAACGGTTTACCGCAAAATCAGACCATTCCTATGGACCAAATATTCTCTTACAACTAACAGCTCAACACCGACAGCAATGATTGGAGTGGTGTAGGTCGAGACTTCACTGGAACATTGAGTGGCGTAGGATGGTCTTTAGTGATGAACCCCGATTCTGTTTGGGAATACGTGATGTATGAACGTCAGATGAAGACGTGGGAAACGTCGCAATGTTGAATTTTCTGTTACAAGTGCACCAAACTGTAGGGATTACGATATGGGGTGCTACAACTTATGGGATTGGATCGCGTTTGTTATTCGTCCGAGATAATATGAACACTCAGCGACATGTGGACGAGGTAGTAGAAGCCCATATTCTTCCATTTCTTCAGGAATTGGAAGACCCTTCTTTTCAGAAAGATAATTTCCGTCGTTCAAGGCGTTCTCTGGACCGCTTTGCAGAGGGTAATATCAAGTTGTTGCAATGGCCATTCCGATCTCCGGATCTTTTGCCCATCGAGCATATTTGAGACATTATGGGGAGAAGACTGAGAGTATCACTGCATCCTCCGCACATGCTGCAAGCTATTCGGCACAAACTAAAGATTGTTGGTGTCTAGAATCTACAATAATATGGATTGTAGTGTCTACATATGCATGTTTATACTTTTCTGACGAGGTCCATGTCATGTAGGTAATATGATTTTAAATGACCAATAAACAATATTATTATTATTATCCGTGATTGTAATCGGAGGAATTGACATGTAGGTAGCGGCCGGCGGACTGAACATAAATAGGAAACTGAAAGTTCCAACTAATATACTGAACATATCAGTACAATTTGTTAATCATATAAATATTTAGTAACGCAATTGGAATAACTGATGAATTAAAAAAAATGTGGAGAAAATTGCGGTTTAAGTCAAGTTGCGCCAGACCCTGTTTTCAAGGAAGATTTAGGCGCTTAAACTACATACGAGTCACGTCAATATGTGTGAATGTACTAAAAGATTTTCGGTAGACAGACATGATGAGAATCATGTATTACCATCAAAAGCTAATAAGAGTATTGCTGAAAATAATAAAGAACGGAGCAACTTCAACACAGAGGACTCAGTAATTATTATTGCTTATTTTGCATTTTCTTGGAGGAAACATTTCACTTCAAGTTAATGTAGAATGCATATTTCTACAACTGAATTTTGCTGGAAAAATGGTATTACTGTTAGGAGTATTATTTTACAGAATTTTACACAGCCTTGGAAGTACGTATAATTTCGAGGGATAGAAGAAATATATTTTGCACTAATTATATTTCAAAAAGATATAAAAGAACAATGAAATTATAGGTGACAAGTTCTAGTCTTGGAATTGCACCCGACTGAAAAGATATGTGTTTGTAGACTAGAATATGTTTTATATCGCCTCTGCACACCCTATAATTGACCTTATGTCTAAATAAAACAGTGTCTTCACCGCCCACCTCCACATCGACAATAAGCTTAAAGGTCATGTAAAAATTATTCTCACAGGAAATAAAACATGTGATTTAAATATCACATCCAAAAAGTGTTCTTTATAAAAGCCATCGCACTGTCAAGTACATAGTTATATAACTTTCTCTTGAACTACTTAGTGATTACGACACGCCTGCAGCGCACATTGGTAAACAACTGAATATGTATGTTAATTTAAAAATATGTTTATATCCTGCACTTGTAATTCCAATTATTTATCGAAATCGAATAGATTGCATCAGCTTCTTTGTAGGTTTGTAATTCGGAAGGTATTATCTCGTGTGAAATATATTTTCATGATAGTATTGACCATATACGAATATTGCAGTACGGTAGAAATACCACCAAAGAAAATTTTTATTCCAAAATCATCACGTGTAGAATATTGTCAACATTTTATCTACGCCATCAAAAATATTGATGTCTATTCGGTGGAGTGATTTGATTGGTAATAACTTAATCAAATTATAATCCTATATAATGCTGTATATACTGACAATCTGCCACTGTAGTTTAAAGTGATTACCTTCTAGGTGATGCTGCAGTTTTTTCACGGTAACTTCCAACTATATTTTTGTTTCTCATGGGTTAGAAACCAAGACAAATAATAAATTACTTTTCCGGGCTTATACAACTTTTTGAGAACTCTCTAAAGCATGTGTACTCACTAAAATCCACTCCTGTTTTTCTCTTCCTTCGCCATGAAACTTCTATTGGAAAAACATCAGGAAGACGGATGGTCCTGAACCTAAGCTGCGTCGATCTTATCCTTTCTAGTCTCTCATCCATTTCTTTTGCTTACATGACCCGCTACACGTATTCGTGGATCAGATTCCATGTTTCCGGATCTCCGATCATTACTTCTACCATATTTTGCCTTGTGGGCCTCAGTCCTAAGTGACCATTCGTCTGTTCTATTTAATTCTGCCATTTTTCACAAAGGACCAGGGGGAAGGTACCAGAAGGTCACGGTAACTCGACGTGTAAACCACGCTAGAGACGAAAGCTTTCTGGTCAGAAAAAATCTGCTGTTTGACAGGACAACTGAATCTGATAAGTAATCTATTATATGTAGTTAATTTTCTAAGACTTTACTTTCTAATTAGCTATGTCTTCATGATAAAATACTAATATCGTTCTATTGTTTCAGACCTATATAGGACCTGTGCTAATATCAGTAAACCCCTACCGGGAGTTGAACATCTACACTAAAGAACATGTGAAAGAATATGCCAATAAACATTTTTTTGAAACATCTCCGCATATGTGCGTATTTCCTATTTTTGAATTGTTTCATAGAATTAAATTTAATTATTTACAGATACGCAGTAACTGATACAGCATATAGATCACTCAAAGAAGAATATCTCGATCAATGTATTCTTATATCCGGTACGAAGCAATTTGAATTTTGTAAAAGAAAATCTGTTATAATATAATTTTATTCAGGTGAATCTGGAGCTGGAAAAACAGAAGCATCAAAAAAAATTCTTCAGTATATCGCCGAGGTAACCGAACACAAAGGGAAAGTAGAAAAAGTTAAAGAAAAGCTATTGCAATCTAATCCTGTACTAGAAGCGTTTGGTAATGCGAAAACAAACCGCAATGACAACTCTAGTAGATTCGGAAAGTACATGGATATTGAATTCAACTTTGAAGGCAATCCTATTGGCGGCGACATTCTTAACTATCTTTTAGAGAAGAGCAGAGTAATTAGTCAAGAATCTGGAGAGAGAAATTTCCATATATTTTATCAGCTGCTGGCCGGTGAAACTGAAAGCGAACTGAATGAGCTGATGTTAAAACGAAATACAAGCTCTTATTACTATTTGAATCATGATGTAAGTGCCCATTTCTTTTATGTCAATGTTGTATGTTATTTTCTGTTTTGTTATGTGTGCACAGAAATTTGTAATTAATTTCTAAGCAGACCGGAAATTGTAAACATACCGGTATAATTTAATAAATATATTTTCAGATAAGATAACATAGTGACACATTATATTGCTGTAATTTTGTATCGATGTCGATGGTTGGTTTGTTACTATTGTAGCGCGCGGCGTAATTTTTATTTACAGTTTCTGAACGATGAATTTGTTTGATGGGTATGAAAAAGAACGTCTATACATAGTCTTTTCGAACTATGAATTTATATTAAAAAAAAACAGATTCACATCAAAGACAGTAACAGATTTACAATTATCTAAAGGTTCGAATTTGAAAAATTATTTTTAAATTCTAAGATGTTATTCTTCTTAATATTCGTAGTAGGTACTATCTTTTCTAGAAATCATTGCCGTTAAATTGAAATGATCTCCTACTTTATTTGAATTTTGGCGTTTGAAGAATAATTTTATTTAATTTACTAACTCAGAGAATATCTATTTAGTAGTTTGTTCTAAGTGACCAACTAGACTACTTATTCAATAATAAAAAATTCTAGTCAAAGTCAAGCATCGATCCTACCTCCGATCAAAAAGGGTGGAACGAAGTTAAAAAGGCCTTAGATGTTATCGATTTTACATCAGAAGAGCAAAAGAACATTTTCAAAATAATAGCGTCGATTCTTCATATGGGTAATATTGGTTTTGTAGAAGAAGAAGGTCTTTCCCAGATAAATAATTTCGATCCGGTCGAAAAAGTCTGCAAGGTAATCTGTATATTTAATGCTTAAGCATTACAGCTATATCAAAAAATATTTGTAGTTGTTAGAATGTGATATCGAACAACTAAAGCACGCGTTAACGAATAGAACAATAGAAGCAAGACAAGACGTATGCGTAACTCCTCTTAATAGGGAAATGGCAGTATACGCCAGAGATGCTTTGTCCAAGGCTATATATGATCGTTTGTTTACCTGGCTTGTGTTAAGACTCAATAGTTCGTTAAAGAGTGAAGATACTCGAAAAAATAATGTAATGGGAATATTAGACATTTATGGATTTGAAGTTTTTGGTAAAAATACGTAAGTATACTTAATGCATATACACTACAAGATCAATAATCCGGTACCATCGAGTTTTGTAAAGTGCCGGATTATACACATTATATACATTTATTTACAAAATCATCAATTTGAGTTTGCTTTTGTCTTCCTCAGTGTAAGTAACCTACTGCTTATAATGCTGTTTACTTCACCTCATTGAATAACTGTATCAATAGCGTTAAGCGCTATCGATAAAGCTAAGTCTCATCACTATCACTATTATTAGACTCCTCTTCCATGCGTTTATTAATTATTTCCTCATAAGCCATGATATTATCTTCGCGGTTTCCCCGAGCCATTCTTTAATATCTAGTGCAGTTAGTTCTGTGGTTTTTGTTCTTTTTATCATTTCCACCAGCTCGCCTAAAGGCAAATTGTCTTTAGGATCCCAATCTTCTTCATTATTGCTAATATGCATAGGTGGCCACAATTTCTTCCAAGAGCAAACAATGGCTTTTTTATGCACGTCATTCCAAGATTCGGTAAGTATATACAAAGCGTCTTTTAAATTCATTTCCTTTAATTTTTTTGCGATATCGTCTTCCCTACTGATTGCATTAAAGTTCCCTTTTGTAATTTGATTTTATCATATGCATTCTATTTTGGTCCATTGATTGTAGGAACGGAGTACAATCTAGCAGCATAAAAAGTGTTTGAATTTAACCAAATCTACACTTTAATTCATCATTTAGATCATGAGCGAGACTATTATCTCACAGTAACAATGCTTTCTGTGGCAGACTTTTCGATTTTAGAAACAGCACTACTTCTGGACATGGAGAATTTTGAAGGAACTACTCATAGAAAACTTCTTTTATTACCGATGCCTTATCTTGATGTTTATAAATGAGGGGCAGATGAACATTTTTCAATGCTGTAGGCCTCAAAAGTTTAAGTTGATGAGTGCCGCTGGCATCAGGGCATGGAATAAAACTCATTTGCTCTTTGGACACTTTTGTTCCTGTGGCGTTTATGTCTTTTTTTATGCACGTAAGTTTTGTTTGGTAAAGCACGCCAAAATAATTTCTCTTCACTTACTGTCAACATGCGAATACCATAACGTACCATCGCTGGCACGAAAATCACTTTTTTGCAGAATTTTCTCGTTGATCTTCAAGAAACCACTTGTCAGCGCTTCTTCCATTTGTAGTTTCCTCATTTTCGTGGCTTGTTGTCGTCCCGTCCCTGATTCTGCCTGCGGAACGTAATTTTCTTTGTTCATTTTCTTTCTTCGAATATCATAAATGGTTGCACGAACTACGTTATAAAAAGGGGCTAATATCAACAATTTTACAATCACTATCTAATTTTCAAAAAATTTCTATTTTTACACTTAAAGGTAAGGTATGCTTGCGGTTCTGTTTGCAATTACTGAGCTTTCCGGTTTAACAAACAGCGGATTATCGAACTTGTACTGTACTTGCAAATTGTAATTTTTCATATCAATCGAAGTATCGATAGTAGTATTTTTAGTAAATACATTGTAAGATTGAAAGCTTTATTACCTGAAGTGACAGAAAATCGATCCTGCTTGACTGATACCTCAACGAGGATATTGAACGATGTGATGCGATTTTTTAGCACAAACGTTTTTATTACTATAATATGTGATTTTCTATATCCAGTAGGTAACATCTGGATCGCAACATTAATTCAAATGGTCTATTAAGTGATGAAACAGTCAAAATTTTTTGCATTTTTAACTCATTCTTGCCAAACTGTAGCTCTTTTGTGTAACAAATACAGAATAAAAAGTGGCTAACACACTCAATAATTGCCTGAATTGACGAAATACCGGAAAGTATTGTCTGCATGCTTCTCAAACTTTATTTAATTGGGTGCAATTGCTACTTTTCGAAATGATTTAATGACATAGTCAAGACGCAACACCTAATAGTGTTACGAAGCTATTGCATCGTAAAGAACATTAAAGTAATAGTTAATAATAGCTATTTCGTGGTTTTGTTCTGAAAAGGTTGAAACTACTTAATATGTCGTCTGCCGTTTCTTTATGCATTTCGGATAAAATACCATATTCAATATATTTAATTGAATAGTACATTATGATCTCCTATTAGCTTTATTGATGTTTTGTTTTAGTTTTGAGCAATTATGTATAAATTTCTGCAATGAGAAACTCCAACAATTATTCATTGAACTCACTTTAAAGTCAGAACAGGAAGAATACCTGAAAGAGGGCATTGAATGGCAACATATTGAATATTTCGATAACAAAGTCATCTGTGACTTAATAGAAGAAAGACATAAAGGTTGTATTAATCTAATAAAAAATAATATTTAATAACGTTATTCTATGAAGGTATTATCGCTTTAATGGACGAAGAATGCTTGAGACCCGGCGATCCTAATGATTCTACGCTTTTAGCAAAGATGAACAGAAATCTAGCTCATCATAAACACTATTTGTCGCATCCTATGGCCGATATACAAACGCAGAAGATAATGGGAAGAAATGTATGTTAATTAATAAGTTAAAATAATTTTTTATTATTGTAAAAAGATGTTCTCTTACAGGAATTTAGGCTTCTACATTATGCTGGTCCAGTCACATACAACATCAATACGTTTATCGAGAAAAACAATGATTTATTATTTAGGGATTTAAGAGAAACCATGTCGACATCTCACAACTCAATTGTAAAAGAATTGTTTCCACCTCAAGAGCAAGAGAGTAAGAAGAGGCCTGATACTGCGATCACACAATTTAAGAACTCTTTAAATAATTTAATGTCGATATTAATGAACAAGCATCCGTCATATGTGAGATGCATTAAACCAAATGACACCAAATCTCCAGGTAAGAAGATTTTTGCGTAAAAGTATTTATATGACAAGTACAGATTTCTTACTTACCTAATTGCAAATTGTTCCTAGCACTACTATTACCTTAAACTATGAATCCTGAGAAATTTAAATCAATACATAATATGAAAATATATCTACTTAATTAATTTTTTCTATAATACCTACGTTACATTTATTTTTACTTCAGCTGTCTTTGATGAAGAATTAGTACGTCATCAAGTTAAATATTTGGGATTGATGGAAAACTTACGGGTTAGGAGAGCTGGTTTTGCGTATCGTCGAGTATATGAACAATTTTTGCATCGTTATAAATGTTTGTCCAGAGAAACTTGGCCTAATTATCCGGGATCGGCGAAGGATGGTGTACAAGCATTAGTTGCTTGCTTAGGATACGAAAGAGATGATTATAGAATGGGCAGAACGAAGATATTCATAAGATTTCCAAAGACGCTATTCGATACAGAAGATGCGTTCCAAGAAAAGAAGCACGAAATTGCAGCAATAATCCAATCGAAATGGAAAGGAATTTTGCAAAGGAGAAAATATATTAAAATGAAGAAATCTGCTATTATCATGCAAAAGTATATGCGTAGACATCTGGCCAAGAAACAAGCTGAAAGAAGGCGTAAGGCGGTTAATGTTTTGCGAAGGTATGAATTGGATGAGATTTTAAATTAGAAAATTGGTTATATCTGCTATAATATTTTATTGTATTATATTATAACAAAAACGACTTTAAACTGTCAATTTTTTTAGGTTTATTAAAGGATTTATAACACGTAATGACGCACCAGATGAAATAAACAAGAAGTTCATCGCATTTGGAAAAAAGAATTGGTTAATGCGGTTGTCTAAGAGTTTGCCAACAAGTCTATTACATAGACCTTGGCCACCAAGTCCAGCTTCATGTAAGGCAGCTTCAGCTTTACTAGAACGTTATTATGCTGCACATCTTTCACGAGTATATCGCTTGAAATTAACACCAGAACGGAAGCGTGGTTTTGAACTAAAGATTCTTGCTGAAACATTATTTAAGGGTAAGTTTTAAATGTTTGAAAAGATAGGATAAGAGCATAATGTTTTTGTAGCCAAAAAGAACAGCTACCCGGCCAGTTTACCGCATTGGTTCAAAACTGATAGGGTTAATAACGAAAACTCAACCGTCAGGGAAATGTACACCGCTACATTATCGCTAGAAAAAGAAAAGGTGACACAAGTACATGATTAAAATTTTCTACTTAAATCGTTCTATAACTAAATTTTCTTCCAGTATGCATCATCCGTGAAAAAATACGACCGACATGGTTATAAAGAAAGGGACAGAATAATGATTGTTACTGATAAAGCGTTACATATAATTGATGCAAAATCGCCTGGAAAGGTAAAGCATAATCTACCATTAAATAAGGTAGAATTTGTCCTTACATCAGAAACTGATGACTTCCTTCTAGTCAAAGTGCCCGAAGAGTTGTTAAAGGAAAATAAGGTAATAAAATTATACAGAGTCTAGTTCAGCAAATTTAATCATATCCGTTGTAAGAATATGTAAACGAAGAAGAAATAGAATTATTGCTGTCTTGTTGTAGCTTTTCTAGTACAAAATCCTGTTTTATCTGTACCCGTTCATACAGGGTGTCCGCGATATACAAAGCATGCTTTTAAGGGATGATAGCTACAACGATTTAGAAACAAAAACATATAATGCACCTTGGGTCTATCTGTAAGCGTAAACGAGAAAAAAAATTATTTCTCATGTCACAAACTTCGACGCATACTGTACAGCGGCAGCCGATGAGTACAGGATTTACCCGACGATTACAGGCGTGTGTTCTTGAAAATGGGCAACACATCGAGCCTTTCCTGTAATACATTTTCTCCTGTCTCTCAAAAAAGTCCTTTTTAGGACCAGCAATTTCTCACAAATAAAAGAAAAGAACTCAATTTCGTAGTAGCCTTTACGAAAGAGCTTAAAGCGCCATAACATAATTGCATTGGTTTCATTCAATACGACTTTCCCTCAACTTAAATTTTCATTTACCGATCGGAGGCTGCTATTAAATACGCCCTTTTCACTCTAACTTCAACATAACATCGATTTTATTGTCATAACATTATTAAAAAAAACGCAAAGGTACCTTTATTTTTAAAACGTATGGCCATTGACTTCGTACGATACAATAGTCTAAATGTAGTTCAAGGTCGTATAAACAGATGATGCTTGGCTTGCATCTGCGCTTCTATTGAATACGTGTACAGTATGGTGTAAGAGAAATGACACCACGCTTCAATTTCAAAGTATGAAATAATTCGTTTTCATCGTTGTTTTCAGTTATTTTCAACCCCAAAATTTTTGATGTGGTTTTTTGGTTATTTAAGAAGCAATATGGATGAGTTTTCTTGTACAGTTTGACCAAATAAGGTTTTTTAGAAATAATTTTTTTTTCTCGTTTACGCTTGCAGATAGACCCAAGGTGTAGTATATGTTTTTGTTTCTAAATCGTTGTAGCTATCATCCCTTAAAAACATGCTTTGCATATCGCGGACACCCTGTATATTTTTAAATATATGATGGGTACAATTGCAGTGGCTTCTAAGCTGTATTGTTTATCCACCACCACTGCAGTTTTTCTTGAATATTTTTGTGGTGAAAATGAGTTTGGCTTGCAATATTGTCTTCTCATGAGTGGTATTGCGCTGTTAATTGCTTCGTTACAACGAATGATACTTAACCGGAGAAACGATGCTAGCGAGAAGTACCACACGCCACGAGCAGCACTCGATTCCATAAACTCCGAAAGTTTGAGGTCAGCATTATCACAGCATCCGGTCCGCCGAATTACTACGATCACCATGCTTTAAATACCTACATATATCTGTTTTGTAATGTCCCTTAGTTGTAGAATTACCAACTTAAATTGAAAAGTCGTGTAAGCGAATAACTTTTTTAATTCAATTAATATTCATTATCTTGTGCTTGGGAACAAAGTTCTTTCGATTTTGGTGCAACTAACGTATATATTAAGTTTAAAAAATATATGATAATTTCAAGACTTCATTTTATATTTCATCAATTGTAAATTACAGGGCGACTTAATACTGAAAGTACCACACTTGATTGAAATGATGACAATAACCATGGATATTTTGAAGAAGCCCTCATTACTTACTTTTGTACATACCAAAACGTAAGTATACAACATACACACGAAAGAAATGGTAACCAATGAATCTTATTTTTCAGAATTGATCACAATATTAAAGGCAAACGGGGTACTATTGAATTTGCAGTTGGAAATGAACAGACTTTCTATAAAGACAAAAGTGGTAATTTACTTATTGTATGTATCACAGTCTTAAAGAACAATATATACATGTTAATATTTGTTCTCATTTTAGGTAGCTGGACCCTAGGATTGTTGAGTAAATTTGTTAAGATATGTGCCATGTTGTAATTAATTTACATGTACACTATAAATAAAACATTCCGTGTATTATAAATATTATAATTGTATTATTTAAATAATTTTAATAAAAGTATTATAACTTTATGTCTTATTATGTTTTGCTATTGCTTCTTGTATTTTAGATAAGTTCTGTGCTGGTAACGCTCTATTTCGAATTTCCTCTTCAACAGATTTATTAACAGTTTTAGTAATCATTTTTTTCAATTTGCTAGCTTCTGAATTTTTGTTTTTCTTTGGTTTCATTGGGCGATCTGAAAATTGGAAGCATACAATATGTTAATAATACATATTTTAGAAAAATAACACAAACACTAATATTTTACATTAGCTAGCACTATGGAAGCAAAATTTATTTTGTAGGGAATTATGATTGAAGACACATTCGTTGTTGAAACAAAAGTAGAAATGAATACAATATAAATACGTGATTAAAAATTAGTGAAAATAGTTACCATAAATAGACGAATTACTTATCATATTATTTATTTATATAGATATCGGTGTGTTTCGGTTTTTAGCAATAGAAATTTATTACTCTAAACGAACGAAGAGCGTTCGATTGTGTCCGACGGCGAATGACAAAATATAGAACAAGCAACAGATGGGATGTTACTTGGACGAATCAGAGATTCATATTACATCTAGAGACTAGATGTGATACTCCAATCTATAATTATTATACTTTTAAGTTGCTTATAAGCATATGGTGGATTACATATTACTTATTTGTACTAATTTAAAGATGTATCAAACAAGTGACTCCTCAGTTAAAAATTTCAACACATATTCTTTTACTAGAGAAAAGATTCAGTAATTAAATTGGAATACAAACTATATAAGTATAGCTAACGTTCTAGTTCAGCTTTATTTTCTATATTGCCTCAGTCATCAGCACCCGCAAAGAAATGATGTGAAACATAAGATTAAAAATCACAGCTTTGAACTTTTGGCATTCAGTGTCTGCTGTTTTTTATTGAAGAGATATTCTTTGCTATTTTTTCTATATGATTTTGGCGTGAATAAATGTAAAAGCTACTAACTACCTATGTGTAATACCAATGGTAATACATACTAGAACGTTTTGAAATGGCAGGTCCTTTAGTTTGCTTCTTCTTCTGTTTGACTAAAGGTGGACATTTAGATTTTACTTTCAGCTTTCCTTGCGCCATCCTTACAAATTATATTTTCTATCTTGCACTAAAAAATTACGAATCACAACTTCTAAAAATAGGTTATGTTGTGTTGAAAACAAGGTTGAATAGATAGGGTTATGGGTTTGAGGTGTGACTGCCTGACAGCAAATGTTGCCAACTAGCTACCACTTACTATATTTTTGAAAAGAAAGACAATTATGTATGTATCATAATTTAATTGTAGAGATCGAAATTTTTGAAATTACTGCAGTAAGTAGGTACTTCATTTTCAGAGAAAACTTTATTCTTTAATTCATACACTTAATTTTGTACATTATGCAACTTCATTTACGCAGGTATATTTTCTGTTGAGGTTTCGCCAGGCGATTCCTACTCCTTTCGCTAGCATTTTAACGTCTCTAGAAAAAGACAAAAATCTATACGAACAGTTTTTCCGAATTTGGTAAACTTACAAAAATAAAAACAGCGTTTTATAAAGATTAATCCAAATTAAGCGCGCGCTATTTCTGGGTCCGGTGTTATGTACAGTGCTATTATTTTACTATGCAATATATCCCTATGTTGCATAGTAAAATAATAGCAATGCATTTTAAAATAATCGAGTCAAAGCATTATACGATAGGCAACCCATTATACATGCTACCCTAGCGTCAAGAATAATTATTGTTTAGTGTCAATTGAAATACGCAATAGCACTCCCACTATCCTATACCTTGCTTGTCCAATAATAGTCCAATAAAGGGAATGTCATGTATTCATATTGAATCTGATCGGTAAAATTGAATTCTGTAGTTAGAAGAAACTAGAATTCATAATCCCAAAGAGACAGAAACTTAAGTCTTAAGTGTTGTTACGACGACTTTTCGAAGTAACAATCGAAACTAGAAAATTTGACACAAAAATAACAATTAATTGACATTAATTAAATAATTACCGTACGAATGTACGGGAAAGATCATAGTTAGAAGAAACATCAACGCCATAACATTTACAGACCGTAATACACGTATGTATACTCTGTTTGCGACAACGACAAAATACGAACTAAACGACAAAACAAATGAATGTACGACAAAAGGACGCAGAAAAACGGACGTGGGACAAAAGGACGCGGAAAAAAGGACGCGGGTCAAAAGGACGTGGGAAAAAAGGAAGCGGGAAAACGTTATTATTGTGTTATTATTATGTTCTTGAAAGACACTTGTGACGTCAGCGCACAGCGGTAGATAACATACTCGTTATTACCGGTGAAAAAGCGATTAATTGACATTAATTAATTAATTATTACTGCACGTATGTGGCAAGAATATTGTAGTTAGAAGAAACACAACATAAACATCATCAAACAATATTCACATATACATACGTCCGTTCTCTGTTCGTAAAAACGATACAAGTCGAACTAAACGACTTCTTCAGATAATTACAAAACCGACTCAAGGACATTTGTGACATTAGCACACATCAGTAGATAGATAACTTACTTGTTATTATCGGTAAAACGCCGATTAACTGGCGGTAAGTAATCACTGCACGTATGTACGGAGAATATTAATTGTAGTTAGAAGAAAAGCAAATATTTTAATTTCAACAAATAGTAATTCGACAATAGGTACATACCTACGTGTGTTAAACGACGACACAATTTGCACTAAACAATGCAGAAAGGTATTTGTAAACCACGTAATTAATTCAAGGTTATTAGTGATGTCAGCAATTGATGTAATCAACAGTTAATAATAATAATAATAATAATAATAATAGTAATAATAATAAACGAAAACGATATTCCGGCGGGCCGGGGACGCAGGCCCTGGATCGGA
>SMLS01073292.1:0-20836 GCA_004785975.1 Popillia japonica | reverse complement strand
AAAGACTTCAACACAGTGAACAACGGTCGTGACAATCTACGTTCAATTATTATTTACCAGATGTTAGGTACCCGGGGTTTTTATTGTTTTATTAATGTTTGATGGTAGTGTGTAATTGTGGCTAGAACTTTAACGTGGATATACTGAAATTACTTCCATGCAAACTGATATACTCTTTCTTTCACTAATCTTTACTAGTTAGTAATATTTTATATTACCATCTGATTTAGTCTTACATGATGGTCCTACTATCTAGTATATTCTTAATTTTGCTAAAAATTAAATTCTTGTATTAGTTTTCGTTCTTTTCCAATATCTTCCCAAGAAAACATAACTGCAGTTAAGAAAAGTTCTTTGTGCGCTTCTAGAGGGCATTGTTATCAATAATTAACTTCGATTAGTGTAGTTTGCTCAATTAGTGTGCCATTTTTGGGACTGTGGCTTGCCTCATATCACTATGAAAAGTGCATACTTTTTGGATAGATTGAAAAGTTATGTCGCTTCGATTAATGTACTATCGAGGGCAAATGTAATGAATCAGACTTCAAGGGACATGGCCTTCCGCAGGTATTCGACACATTTGACTACTCGCACTGGGGGGAAAGTCTCGCAAGAAATGTAAAGCAATATATTATAATTTCATTTACAATAGTTGCATTTATTCTTTATATTAAAAAGTAATGCTGACTAGAACTCTTAACTAGATTTTGTACGCACAAGCTGTTTCTTTGGTAAATATTGTTTGCTATTATACATATATGGATAGAACGTATGTTTTCAGATGCAAATTTTCAATAACATGCTTTTTAATATAATAACACGATTCTATTTATAGAAAAACGAATTGTTTCGATACCTTATTAAGAAACGGTTATAATAAAGTAGCAGTTTAAAGAAATTTATATTTTTCAATATTAACGCAATCACAAAATAATGAATTTAGTTTTAATCTATGAAAACATAGGTGTCATAAATGTATTTTTCTAACCATTATGTGCATAGATAAGCACAGTTCAGATATTTTTCTACTTTTAGGTCAATTCAAACACTATTAATTCGATTAAAGATCATTTATTCCAGAACCTTAATAATTTAGTAGGTATTCGTTACAACAACTTCGTCAGTGGAAGAAATTGACATTCAATTCGTGCCAAATAATTATAATCTATTTTTGTTTTTACTACTATATCTGTTTTTATAATTGGATATTATATTTATTAACTTGTTCCGCAATGTGTTTTGTGTATGTGATTCTACTGAATTTTAAATAATATAATCTACATTACAAATGAATTAGTCTAATGAAATATCATTATCTACTAAAAATTTTGGGTCTAAAGTTATATAGGAGTAACTCATACAATTATAGATTACCAACCTCTTAGTTTTCTTGTAAAATTAAGTACTTCAGGATTGATTATTTTTTGATTATAAAATTATAATTAACTTAGTTCAGAAGTGTTAATTGTTATGTGTTATAATACTATTATTCCCTTTAAATTCTTAATCTCTTTAAAATTACTGTAAGTGCAGTAATTATTGAAACGATTAATACTTCTTAAGAAAACTAATTGGTATAAATGTATATATGTACATATATTGTATATCTTTGAGACATATTGTATAGTTGGTGTTGTTTCAATTAAAACATTAAGCGAATGCTGAGAAAATAATATTAACGTTTTTAATTTTATAATTTTTGTAATTAGTATTTAAACAACATTTTGCAGGATAAAATAATGACTAATTTATCGTAAAGTTTTTTTTCTCTTATTAATTTATTTACGTTCTACCTGAATTCAGTATCATCATAATTCATTTCCAATATACATATTCACAATTCTGTTAAATCCTCGCTACCCTTTGGCCTGCGGCTATGCGGCTTATTGCAGTTGCTTAGTTATGTTTGCGTCAATAACAATTCACAACGGAAAGCCCACAATAGTCGCGTTTTATTGCAGTTTGAAGCATTACATTTGCCCTCGGTAGTACATAGATTATGTCGTAACGAAACGTTAGATATAATTCAAGGAATACGCTGTAATTATTAGCTGCTGCTTGAATTAAATATTCTCATTATTGATCACTTTCACACTTTTATTCCGTTTCTAGTCTTTGTTGTAATAAAAGCGCGATTCCTTAAACGATATTTTATGCTACATACGATATTTTCCTTCTCCTGAGGATTAGAACGTTTTGAGAGGGTTAACCCTGCCACATTCGCTGTGAGAGCTGCACTTACATATTATCTCTATCGAGAAAGCTATTTGGTACCACCACTCTACATATTTGTCAATTTATTCTAACTACAAATACTTAAGTGCTTGTAATATTAAAAAAATACTATTTTGTAGTACCTATAAATTCTGTGTTGGACAACAAGATTTTAACCTTTTAAAATTATTCCAGTATTGTTTTGAATTAACGGATTAATATACTATATCGAAGGCTTCCACGGCCCGAGTCTCTATAATGAGGGTTTCCGGGTGTTGACCGTGTCATGGTATTAAAATATATACAGTACAAAATAAAAATAAAATGCACAAAATATACAATAAACTCGACGTTTCGCCACTAATGTAAACGGCTTCTTCAGGAGCAAAGAGGTAAACTGGGTGGGTACCAGAAAGTTACCACCGAGTTACCGTGACCTTCTGGTACCCACCCAGTTTACCTCTTTGCTCCTGAAGAAGCCGCTTACATTAGTGGCGAAACGTCGAGTTTATTGTATATTTTGTGCATTTTATTTTTATTTTGTACGGTATATATTTTAATACCATGACACGGTCAACACCCGGAAACCCTCATTATAGATTAACAACTATGTTTACTTGTAGATGACGATATACGCATATCATATGCTATTTCCAGAATAGTTACGTCTTTTGAATGAAATGTCGTTATCACTACATGAACTCGAACTAATTACGTGCGCTTTAGCGTAAAATCACGAATTAGAGCTGACTGTGCAATATAAATATTGTTCTACTACACTGGAAATATATGCCAATGTTAGCATTCACAAATAGAACAATACGTTTATATTTAGTAACTAGTAATTACTTAGTTAAACATAAACAAGTAGGCAGTAATCGCTGTCACAGGTATAAACATTATTAAGGCGAGTCAGGTGTAATTCATGCGCTAAGTGTAGTTTTATACTGATAAGAATGTTTGTTGAGATGATGTATAAATAAGTAGAGGTAGTTGTAATCTACATGTACCAAGTTATTTAATACAATGTAAATTGTAAAACATTTAGATAAGCAAGTATTGTTTACGCGTATACTTACATACATCTACATAGGTGGTGTGACTAATTAATAGTTTTAATTTTAAGCAATAAAATGATAAGAATTTGTTACTAAATATTTAACCGACTCCAAATTTGTAAGGCGTGCCAGAGAATTATTAAATAATGTTTTGATAAGGAATTCTATGGCATCCAGTTATTATGAGGAATAACAAAACTATTTTATCTTTAATTTTTTCTATTATGTAGATTTTAGTATTGGAAAGCTTAAATTGCATTAACTTAATACTAATTAGTAACTGCAGTTAAATATTGAATCTGTTTGGATATCCGCAATTAAATATTTAGAAAGGAGATTAGTAAAATTTCCGTTGGTTGATAAATAAAATTATGACACATTAAAAAGTGAAAATTCGAAAACTGTCACCGTGTGTTACAGTACCTATCTAATTCGTGCAAAGAAATAACAATAATATTGTATTTGTAATGCCGTTGGTTAGCAATAAAAACTTATTATTCTTTATTAAATTAAATATCAATATTACATTACAGAATAAATCCTATAAAACCTTTTGCCTTCTGTTGATAAATAATATTTTTTATCTGATCAAATAGTAGGTATATGCTTTTATCTGTTTATTTGGAACACTTAATTCTGTCTGCTCGGCTTGAAAACTACCTACTAATAGCTTTGAAATATTGTCAGAAAGACCTCCAAAACTTACTACAAATTATTTACAATATTATATCTAAGGAATATGATAAATAATTTGGTCAAATATTTTGTGTGTACTTAATTTGTTTTGAGCGTTATCTGAAATTTGACAGCACACTTTGACCAGTTTTCTGCAATTTAGAAAAAGAATTAATCAAAATTTCAGCAATAGCGGTGATCATATTGCCAATAGAGATTTTTTGTGTCATGATATATCTTTTTTTTCACTGGTACGTGTCAAAACGTTTATAGAGAGAACCTTTTATAAATTATTAAAAATATTGCCAAAGGTTTAGACTCAATAGTACGAGTGGTCGTTTTTATATTCTCGGACCAGGCATAAGAACAAAAGCCTAGAGCAAAAACAACATTTTAGTTTTCAATATATGTAGTTCCCTTGCTTTTGAATACAGGGATAACACCGTTTCAATAACACCTTTAATCCAGTATAAAAATATTCATAAGTTATAAGTTCGCTACTGTCCCTAAATTTTGTCTCGCTTAGTCTCCTCACTTTAATATAGCATCTCTAAGGTGATACATCAGGTTTGCATAATATAATCCCATTATCGTACTGCCCTTATTCGTATAATCAATTAACAGAATACCTTGACAGTCCCAAAAAATGGTCGTCATTATTTTTCCCGCAGAAGGGATGATCCTAAACTTCTTGGGAGGGCTGGTGCCCCTAACATGCCACTGCAGCGGCTCTTGTCTCGATTCAGGCTCATAAGGATGAACCCAGGTTTCATCTTCAGTGTCAAGTCGATTGATTATTAAATCTGGCTCATCTTCATAGCCCGCCAAGAACTGTTCGTTCTCCCAAGTGAGGAGTATTTTTGGATGAATGGCGTTGTTAATGTTAATTTTCTTTGAGATGACATATTAGTTAAAGATTAAAGACTCACTCACATCATGTTGCTTAACTTATTTTTTTTTTAATTGTGGCCTGTTACTTTTTTGATTATTTCTTTTAATATCATGGACATCAAACACTGGAAATCGAATCAATTTTCTTTCGTAAGGAAATACTGAAGCGAAGTAGTTGGTCGTAGTTCTTTATCTTTGGGTTTCTTCTTAACTGTTAGATATTCGTCTTCATGAACATCTCTCAAATTTTCTATATTAATCCACAATTGCCTCTTCTTCCAAACAGAAGCTACTCTAGTTCATAAAAGCTCCATCCAAAATTTTTATGCAATTTACTATAAAAGTTTGGTTACACGAACACATGTTGTGCCATTTTTCTTAAATAACGTAAATTCACTTTTTGATGCAAATGTGGGCTACATCAAGATAGAAGTTGGTGTGTGGATAGAGATGGTTGTCATAAAAGAACATGTCCTATATTCGCAATTTGCAGAGGAGGTGCATACATTTGGAGCTAGTAGATGGTGAAGTAGATATTCGTGGCGGTTATAGTGGAAAGCTATCAGCAGATTCTATAGCAGCTAGTAATTGCTCAAACAAGCATCGATAACAATCTAAGTTTACAAAATTGGCAAAACAAAATTGAAGTTTAAGCTTTGTTCAAAAAGTAGGCCATTCTGGAATTCGCCATGACAGTGAGAGTTCCGAGTTCCTCTAGCTGGCACAAATTGCAGATAACTTTTGTTTGAAAAAAATTTTGAAAATTTATACAGTTGCAGCAATATTTAAGTTGTACCCTACATTTTAATAACACCGTATATATTTGAACTGTATGTATGTACAGGTATGTAGTCTTAGTTGTTGTCATTAACTAATACTTTGTTGTCTATCTACTTTTATTTCTGTAGCGCCAGCAACTATTTATTTTTTTGAGTTGTAGTCGTAGAATTAGCCACATCTAATGCAGCAAGAGCCAAAAATAATAGCTAACATCAGCAAAGCTTCGTGTTTATACATCTCACGTGTTCGTAAGGAAGTGAGAGCGATGGATATATTAATATGAACCTTTTCTGATGTTATCAATATTTCTGGCTTATGACTAATTAAGAAGATTTATTTTATTACAAAATGAACAATTGTGAATATCGCTGGTATATTCCTTCTGTATAACAGAAGACAACACAACAGCTTTCTTTCGTTTTGCAATACTAATAATTTATCTTTGTTACAGATACCGCAGAAGCTGGTCTTCTACCCCGACGTAACTCTACGATGGAAGTCTATAGCGCCGTCCAGGCAAGCCATAGACACATACAACAATATGCCCCTATCAGTAGACTCGACCACAATAGCTTACGACAATCTCGGCTACATTCCGCAGAATGGCGACCCTATATCAAGTAACTTCAGCACTATGTCGAGTACGCGTCCTTTAAACGGAAATGCGGTTATGATGGGTCATATTTATACGCCAAACGAAGATAAATCTTCCGAATACTGCACCATTAGGTCGAGTTCGGGTGGTACGAACGCCGGTTCACAGACCGACATCACTGGAAGGGATCCAGGTTCTACGACCAGTCTCGTCCGGCCCAAGTTTAGAGATGTAAGTGACCTGTCCGACTGTATCATTAAGTGCGAGTATATGTATGCATGTATGCGTGCGGTTAATGTGATTTCTCATATTATCTGACCTTATCCGTCCTTGATTTTTTCTGAGCAAAGACGAAATCATTGCTTCAAGTAGTTATCGACACTGATGGTCGGTTGGAGGCTGTTAAAAAAATAGGAAATCTTGGTTCTTAGAACGAACTAAATTTATAAAATACCGTTAATAAGGTTAATTATATGTATATCGTTAATTTGGTAATTAGGAGGAATTTGTTTTACAGGTTTATTATTTTCGTATAATTCGAATTGTGAGAACGCGATAGCGAATTAAAAAATTAAATTAAATTAAGAAAATCTAAGTTTCATAGATTTGGAAGCCGTTATATAGAAGTACCACTAACAGAAAAATATGTATGTAAATGTAGTTTTTAATTTATGCATAAAATTGGAGCTAATTATAATGTTAGTCATTGCAAATGAGACATGGGTTAAAAGTGATTTATGTAACTGTCTTAAGGTTATGTTTCGGAACATTAGTATAGATTACTTAAAGCCTCTACTATTTGAGACTATAAATAATACTACATTTTGAAGATAGACCAGTATTATTAATGTTTCAGGTCGTTTTAGATTCTTTTTACGTTGTTCCAGACTCTTGCAAAATAATTTCCGAAAAAAAATGAACAAAATTGGAGTTTCAGTCAGCCATCGAGAAATTCAAAATTTTTAAGGTTCTTTGAGGTTGTTCTAGATTTGCTCTATGTTGTTCCAAAGCTTCAGCTTTCTATTAAAAAGACTTCTTGCATAATGCAATAATGACAAAAAGCAAAATTTTACCCATGTATGATTCCAACCTTTAAAGTTTTGTTGTTCTAAGAATTACTTTGTCTCTACTCTAGAATTTTATATACATACCTATTTTCTTATTTTCCTGATAGTTTTTCCACTTTTATAGGTCAATTACAACACTCCAATTCGAACAAAGATCAAATTTATTCCAAAACCTTTACAATATAATCTGGTTTTCGTTACAACTTCGTCAGTGGAATAAAATTGACATTTATTTCGTGTCAAATTATAAATCAATATCAATGTATTTTTTTGTCAAGCTCTAACAATTGTGTTCAAGGACTAGGAAAAAACATGGCAAAAAAACCTAGTCAAGAGCTTAATTTTATAAAATTCGGGCGTGATTAGGCGATTAAATTATTATAAATAATACTTAAATTTTCTAAATCTATCCTATTATCTAAAATTGACAATTTTAGAAGGATGTGTGGCGTTTTGGAGTACACGGTATGTTGCTCTACAATGTTTCAAAAATTTCTTTACCTTTTCTTTACCTTCTTTATCATGTATATTTCCACAATAATTGAGAAAAAGAAAGGGTTGCTAAGCTACTACGTTTGCGAAATTTAAAATATCAAGGCTTGTTCCAGGTTCTCCTATGCTGATTCTGTTCCTAAAATGTTATCTTGCTCGTAAAAGAATTGAAGAAAAGTTGAATTCTTTATCTGATCCCCATTTTTTTAATCGAAAAATATTTTATTTAAATAATAATTTAGTTTACGTATTTTTACTATTCTATTCTGCTAGTGTTTAACTTGACTTGGCCATAAATTGTTTTGATTTTAAACAAACGATTTAAAAGCAAATATTTTCAAACGATAATGAACGACAAATTCCAACCAACTAATATACATTTGATTCTAATGTTCCGTTATGTACAGTGAGATTTTGAATTGAATTTGTGCCAAAGCCAGTGTACTCGATAAATCAGTGCAGTACAGTCAATGATTAATTTTTATGGACTTACATTCTCTACAACATAATAAAGATGAAGGTCGAATTTATCGAATTGCCTTGTCCAGTTCAGAGAGCTGCATCTTTGCAATATACTTACATATCAAAATGTGTGTTGGTATTCGAACACATGTTGTAGTACATACCATTCTGCATTCTAAGATTCCAATACTATTTACCAACAAGTGAGTCAACTTGTTTCTGTGTGAAGTGAAAACCTTATTCAGATGGTAATAAGTATGTACTATCATGGACAGATAGAATGTCCGGGTATAGGGAATGCATGTTGCGGTCCTGATACAATATCGATTGTGCCGTCAAGCGAATTGTATCAGGAGCGCAGCTTGCACTCCGTACACCCGGACATTCTATCTGTCCATGACTGTACATACAGCTAAATTCCGTTTTTCCCGATTTTTTGTAAACTATGTATTAAAGGTAGCTAAAATTTTGCAACAATTAAAAAATGTTAGGTTTTTACGTCAGTTGTTTACTGTAAAAATCTCAATTAAAAAAATGTGAGAGTAACAAAATTGGTAGTAAGTATTTGTTATCATTAGTTTTTAGGCTTGGTATCTCAAGTTATAATTTGAAATTTCGAAAAAACGAAGGAGGCAAGCTAATTTTACACAACCGCTCTTTCATTTTAAACGAATCACTCTGTATATGTCTCACTTTTTAAACCCATGTATTGAAAATATTCTCATGTATCTAACGGAAAAACATGCACAATATAAGCGGTTATGTAACGCTTATAAAAGATTTATTAATTTCGGCAATTAACCGTAACAGTTACGTTAGTCTTGGATTACAACGACCAAGGTTGTTTATTTTATAGATTATATAACAGACACATTGCATTTTCAATTGGAAGTATAGCAAATTGCTGCTTGTAAGCTAAGGTTAAGTTTCAACTTTGATCTTTAGAATTGAAATTGCATGTTTATTAAGTTGCTTTAAAAGAAATCCACTCTATGTACCTACATATACCTTACATCAATTTACTTATTTAGATATTTTTATAAAATCTGACGTCTTAATAACAATTCCTAAGCATAGACTATTTTATTTGTGGTGTATTTACATATATACATACATTGCGCTATCCTTGAATCTGACGAATTAATAATATGATTATAAATACATTAATGTAATTAAATGACATTTATAATGAATTGTTTATGAAAATTACATCTTCATCCTTGATTTTAACAATGAGTATGACCTCTCTTTGTTTATAATAATAGTTTAAGTCTCTATTTTTTTAATTTTAGTATTGTAAATCTGAATCTTTACATCTTCTATTTACGGCTAACCGAAAAATATTATTAAATATAAAATCGTATACTCTGTGTTATATGGAAGTATACTGTTGTAGACGAACGTATGTTAAGGGTGTTGGGTACAAAAAAAACTTGTTTATTACTGATTATTTAATGTGCAATACAATGTAAACATATTTCTAGTATGTTATAAAGAATAAAATAAAAGTGTAAAACGAAAAATAATGACTATAGGATGACTTACGAGTTAAAAAAGTCAACATTTTATTTCAATCCCAGAGCCATTGACAATGGTCTGATTGAAGTGAGATTTAAAATATTCATCTGTAAGATATATGTATAGATCTTGTCATTGCTATTTAATCAAAAAAGAAATTATTTATGGAAATAAAATGTTTTGAAAGCCACACAGAAAGTGAAATTAACATAACTGCTGTTTTCAACACGTTTTATTTAGAAATATGTTTACATTCTATTACGCATGAAAAAATCAGTAGTAATAAACAAGTTTTTTTTTGTACCCAACACCCTTAATAGTATTTTGTTGGTTAAAGCAATATAGAAGAAGTAAATAAAAGCTGCATTCGCTGCAGTACTGTCTAGTAAAGTAGCTGGCATCCATTCGCAGACAATTCATCTTTTTTAAGCTTAGTTTTGTGTAGGGGTAAGTTTTATTTTTCTTCTATTTACAAACGGGTTTTTTGCGGAGTTTTATAGCTCTCCTAGTTTAATCCAGCAAAACGTCGTGCATAGTATATTTAAAGGAACAAGCATGAACTTTACTAAATTACAATTTGCTCATTCGTTTTTGCTCTCTGATATATAATTCTATCTAATATTCTACTACTGTAACAGACATTAAATACATGTTTAGTTTTTATATTGAATATTTTAAATATGTAATGACCTGCAAGAATTTAAAATTATCGAAGTAAGTAAATGTGTTTGTTTTTACGACCAAACAAGCTTAGCTGTTTAAAACTAGATTCACAATTATCACCATTACATTACGGATAACACTAATCTTTACACCTGCTTTAATGGATAATAAAGAGTGGTTTAAAACTGTCATTAACGTGTTTGGACGATTGGTTTTGACTCACAAGAAAAGACGTGATTGATAAAGAATTTTGTACTTTTCTTTCTAATTTTACTTAACATAATATTGAATGCTTCCACGATAAAGTCTCTATTATGAGGGGCTCTGGAAATTGATCGGCTAACTGTAGGTACAATACAAAAATAAAATAAAAGAAAGCATAGAAATGAATGGTAGGTTCTTCTTGAGTAAAAGCGGATGAGAGATTTGTTAGCCTTTATTTAGATATAGCGTGTTCTTAGTAAACAAAAAATCGCGGTTGTTTGTTATCTTTCACCTTGTAAATTTATTTTATTGCAGGGCGTCAAAAAATGTTAACTACAGTTCTCTATTTCTACCTGTTGCATTCCAGGTACAGGACTATTGGAAATACAATTACTTGCCTAAGGCTTTGTACTGCAGTTTGATGTTTCTTCCGTAGATTTCTGGCGATTAAAAAAGATGCGAAAGTAGTGGAATCTCTCCAACTTTTAGGCGACCAACGTCAATGTCATAGGAGAATGTTTTCTCTAATTCTTGCATTTGCTAAGTATTTAAATGACAGTGTTCCATTTTTTTCATTAGTGCGTATGCTCGATATAGAATAAACCCACCAACAATTTCCAAAAATTCCAATTTGAATGATGATTTTATTTATTCCATATAAGTATGTAGTTTTATCAAAGATAACAATTAGATTCCCCAAAGATTTTGAATGAATGTATTCTCCTTAAGTCTATATGGTTAATCACCATCACTGACGATACTTGTAAGTAATTCTTACGTTAAGAGCCTGTGACCTCATCTTCTGTAGGAACAGGTGTAAATAAACCTGCATGTGATCATTTCCAAGAACGATGACGAACCTCGTGAACAACGTTCGATGTACGACCTTGTTCGTCCTTGCACCGTTCGATGGAAAAGAGCCGGAAAAAACCTCTGACGTTGGTGCAGAAATATACTCACTCGGTTCGCAGGCATCTAATAGGCGCATAGATGCATACATGTGTAAGTGAGGTAAATGCAAGCACGTGTTTACGCGTTTTACGTCTCTGAATGCATACGTATGCTACATGGCTGTGACTATGTGAGATGTAACGTCTGGATGCGTTTTGCGTCTACAGCTTTTGACTTGCGTGTTACGCGAATCTCAGTTGCTGCTTGCGTAAACCATTCCGTATGAAATACGATGAAAATTTCACTTATGCATATCTAGATAGTTTGTCTTTAGAGCGTACTTATCTATAAATATTCTAATTATGTTTGAGGAATTACAGATAGGAATTTTAGATTTTAGAAGTCTTTTAGCTATGAAATGCTGCTGCGTTGGTAGAATTATTTGCATTAACACATCAACCATAAATACGTAAGGAAAATGGTGCAAAAATGGGGATACGTAATCTAGTTTTAAATCCAAGCATATCTTTACATATATTATTGCAATTTTCTGAATCATCATGCGCATCACACGCAATATTCACCAATTAAGATGAAAGTGGCTACGTTGAATACCTAGAAATGGTGTAGTTGGACATTTATTTATAAATCAAACATTGAATGGTGCTGTCTCCTTAAAGTTACTGGAGTCCGAACCGAACAACTAGAAAATCACCGTGGTCAAAATGGAAGTGGCAAAAATATGATGAGAGTGAGTTATGTTTTCTGCGGCGAGTACAGATTTCGAACTATTGAATTGGAAAGCGTGGAGCAATAGAATGAGAAGATATGACAATTTTTGATTTCTTCCTATAGGGTTGAACGCTCATTCCTTATCACCCACAGGGCACCAAACACTTGAATAATTGCCAAGGCGATAATTACAACAGATTCAGCTCCTTCAAGATGTTACTCAAATCTTTCGTGATAAAGGGAGCCAAAGGGAGGGTAACAAAAGGTGTGGTAGTGACATCTTCTCGGAAAATCGTAGATATTTTTTTTAAATTCCTTTAATTAATTTATAGATAATCTTAGGTTGGAGCTCATTACACCTGACTGCATCTTTTCTGACTTTAAGCTCTTTCTCATACATGACGTTGTTCAAGGGAGAGGTGAGCAATCTATGAACAAAAAAATTCAGACTTGCCATTTTGTGTTGAGCACAATGATGGGTATCTGAAGGAATGTAGCGAAGTGGACAGGTTTCTTTTCTATATACCTACGTCAAATTCTAAACGACGCTGATCGTTTTCCTCTTTTTCATATGTAACTTTTATGGTTGCAAACAGATTATTTGGACTGTTAAGAAAATCGTCAATATTACATTTCTTGGTGTCGAATAACACTAAAATGTCATCCATATACCTTAGCCAAATCCTACGAAAATATTCGCCCGTCGATTCTAAGTCCTTTTTAAAATGACTCATTAAAAGGTTAGCTAAAAGGGGCGACAAGGAGTTACCCATCGCTCTCCCTTCCAACTGCTCGTAAAAACTACCGTTGAATTGCAAAATATTCTGCTTCATTCAGATGGAACCATTGTTGCCTCAAATTGTTTTGAATCAATAGGTCCTTCAGGTATGCCGAGGTTGACGTACCTGGAATCGGTACGCTTGGCAAAAAGGGAACTAACATCAAATGAAATTAATATTTCACCTCCAGCAACTGAATATGTTGAAGTTCTAATGAATTTTTGACTACAAAATTGGAATGCTGTATAGGCAAATTATTAAATTCACCGGTTAACCATTTGGAAAGGTTTAGAGGTTGGTGCATGAATCACCGACTAGGTTTGTGAATTTTGGGTAAACAGTATATCTTCGGGATAACAAGGTTGGAAACACGTAGCTTACGTCTAATGTCGGTAGTAACAAGGTTGTTGCATGCTTTAAACACATTGTTTACGTCTCTAATCATTTTCGGCGAAGGATTTTTACTAATTGATTTTTCAAGGACCACTACTGAATAGGTCCTTATTCTTATGTAATCTACAATAACAACCTTGTTCCCTTTGCCGGCTTTCAAATAAAAACAATCTTTTAATCGCAAACTTTTAATGATTTTAATGTACTCGGATTTTTGAGGAGGTTTATAAAATGACAAATTTTTAGAAACTGTAAGTTTGCAAGCCTCCCTAACGAACTGCTTTGTGGGCTCCGGTAACCGAAGGATAGAAGATTCTATTCCGGCAATAACCCATTCAACATCCGACTCAGGAGTCTGCAAACCGAACTTGAATCCTTTATTCAATAAATTAAGTTTCCCTTCATTAAAAGTATGCGAAGCTTGATTTTCCATTATGCTTATGACTTTCCATGAAGCACTCTGTAGGTATTTAGGTATCTAGCAATCAAGCTATAATGGTTTTAGTGCTTGTCGCTAGATATACTATAGCTGTACATTCGTTCTGGTTGTTTTATTACACTTTCAGTATACAATCCCACATATGTATGTATGTAAATGAAAGTTACACAAGACGACATCAAGATTATATTACGATATGTGACACAGATTCCTCTAGATAAAAGAAACAAACACATTTTTTTCAACAATAAGTACGAGAGTAATAGATGTCCTGTAAGCGCAATGTAATACCTGATACACGCATGAAGTGCATTTTTCTCATGCAGAACAAAACATCCGACATATGATACGAAAACGAGAATTTTTAACGATTGCGTCATCTAGTATTGTGTCGTCATCGTTTCTGCGTCCAGTTTTAAATGTTTCATTCTGTATTACCACAACAATGACAACCTATTCTGTTGTTTGCTTATTTTTACGTTCGTTCATTATACCTGCATGAATACGTGCATATTTATCGAAATGGAATTTTTAAATTGCTCGGTTTCAAGTCGAAAGGAAATGTTAAGATAGCAGTGGTATGTTAGAAACTGATTTTGTGTTGCAAGTATGTACTTGTTTGTAATGTAAAATAAATTACTATTTGCTATTATGGTAGAAAACTATGTTGGATAAGGATTTGTCGCTGTATCTAAAAGGCGCCTATGCGATAATGTTTGTAGAGTTACATTCCCCGTACAAAGTATAAACGCAGTTACAAATAATTTTGAAAAGTTGTGTATGTAAGTACACATATAGGAATAAATAATCACGAAATGATTTAATCATTGATGTTTCCCATTTGTATGACATTTTGTTATTTTTATACTGAATCTTTGACAGGATGTGTGTAAATTTTATAAATTGAAAATAAGTGACATTTATTATTCCATAGTGCAGCTATAATTTGTAACAACCTAACTTCATGTTAAAAAAATATTTCTTAAATTTCGTCGAACCACATTTATTTATAAGTAAGTTATACTTATTCAGACGTAGTGGTTGGGCGTCTGTAACTAAGCGGATATCATTGATTCCCATCTCTACTTAAAAATTTGTTCCTGATACGAATATAAACGAATCAAATTCACTTTTAGACATTTTAAATATCATCACAATAATATTGATGATGCAATCGTCTCAAGGTAATCGAGATCAAAAACGGAATAGAAATATGGGTACATCTGATAAAATGTGTATTTCATTAAAAAGATCTTATACTTTTAATTTAATAATAATAATAATAAGAAGATCTTATACTTTTAATTTAATATATGAGAACGATGACACATTATCTTCTTTTACTAAAGCAATAAAAAGGTGAATATGCAAGTGCAGAGAAGAAAGTAAGCTCAATTTTAATAACCTTTAGGTTCGCTCAGGAAGTAAAGCGTAAAACTTTTCATTTTTTTTATCTTAAGGCCTGTTGTGGTTCTACACTCGAACCAATTCAGAATCGTTCTAAACGTGGGGCCAATGAAACTTATGCTAAAAATTAGCCATACAGATTTTCAATGCTAATGATGGTCTACTATTAGAATTAGTTCTGAACCGTTAAGAATTCGAAATCAAAACAACCCTTTAGCTGCATACTTTGATGCGATATAATATACCTCTCCAGTCATTGTTAGCGATATTTTGGATATTGATACTGGTAATAATATCAGAATTTTTGGTTCTGTATCTGAACTCTGATGTTGGTGCTAATTTGTAGATTTTTCAGTTCTATTCTACAATCCTTTTTGCACATTTTCTCCAGCATTGGGATCTTACAGATTTCGTGCTAGCAACATTATGAACCTTAATCAACTATACCTTTACTTTTCTATTACTGTATAACTCTTGGAACAGTCACTTTATTAACTTCATGGTAGATAGCTGACGGCAATAATCAATAAAAAAACGGTTTTTAGTTATTTGGTGCTTCTCTTTAGCTTCTGTTGACATTGAAAGTATCAAGTGATTTTCCTAGTATTCCCCGGTTTCCAGCTCTACGTAATTACAATTTCTACTTACAAGAGGAACACCTTAGGGATTAAAAAACTTTACTGGAAGGAACCGAACGCGAGCCACTAGCGTGACAGGCGTAGATGTTTTGCACTGGGCTAAAAAGGCCTACATATTGACAAACTAAAATTGTCGATATAAAGGAATGAACTTAACGCGTTCATTGAACGTGCTAAACAACGTTGATTTTGTCAGAAACTGGGGCGCGTTACGATAAAATCTCGTACCTGGGTACTCAGGCAAGGTTCCTCTGTAACATAGTTGAGATTCATTAAAATCCGTGTCGGACAACTCTCGTGTTCCCCTCGTTAGCTACTTTAATGTGATGTCACTGTTAGCTATATTTTGGATGTTAATACTGGTGACAATATCAAAGTTTTTTGTTCTGTATGTGAAGTCTAGTGTTGGTGCTAATTTGTAGATCTTCCAGTCCTATTCTACAATCACTTTTGCACCTTTTTTCCAACATTGAGATCTTCCAGAATTTCTGTTATTAAAATTATGGATCTCAATTGAATATATCTTTTATCACTTTAATAATATAACGATTGGAACAGTCACTTTATTAACTTCATGGTAGATAGCTTATTGCAATAATCGATAAAAAACCGTTTGTAGCTATCTGGTGCCTCTCTTAACTTCTGTTGACAAGTATCAAGTGATAACCTAGTCTTCTCCAGATTCTAGCTCTTCAGTTTCGTAACCACAATTCCTACTTCGTATATCTGGTATTGGAAGGTAAGAAGCTTTCTTGCAAATTACTCTGGATGAGCATTTTTCTTATTCCACGGCGCTACAGTATAAATCGAGCTTTGGCCTTCCTCAGCTTCTACCTACATTCTTTCTGATCCGCTGCCACTCTCCACCAGTCCCGTATGCGCAGAAGGCTTTGTGCCCACGTATTTCCGTCCTTGCATTCGTGCACTGAGGGCTCTCTTCGATATGCAGTCTCTGTATTTTGATATATTCTGAGAGTGAAGCGTCTTCGAAAAGTTGCTGCAGCTCGTTGGTGTACCTTATTCTCTACGTAGTATGTTCCTGTACTGGGAGAAATATCTGGTTTATTGCTTTATATTTTCGTTTAGACCAATGTTTTGTTGGGCTAAGCTGCAATTGGTCTAACAATTGTTTTATAAATTCTCAGATTTGTTTGTTGGTGTAGGTTTCGTGATGTGAATATACAGGGTTTTCCACGGTAGCCGTTCGTTAGAAGTTTCCGAGGTTAGAAAAAACCTAGAACTCTGAATTTTTGGAATCCGGGACTATTCAAGATTCTCTTTCGTTTTAAAATATTTTCAGGGTCTTACCACTTCCGATTATACCGGAAGTCGCCATAAACTTTCTTATTTTAAATGGAATACCCTGTATATTATTTTATTTTTAAATTCCTGAGAAAATTTTATAATGAGTTCTATCAGATTTCCCTATACCTGTTTTCAACTGCTACTTAGATATCTTGATTTTTTTGAAAATTTTGAAAGATGTAGCGTTATTTGCAACACAGTATCTTTTGCCCATTTTCGACTGGTAATATACACTTCTAGGGGAGATGGAAGCACAAGAATGACACTTTCGAAATCCACATTGACAATTGATTTGTCGCATACAGGGTGTCCAAAACTGCATGACCAATGTATAGGGAAGTGCAAAAAAAGTTTTGCTTGCCTGCGTTTTTCTTCTGTGTATTTCCACGTCTCATGTACTGTCTGTACAAAGCTCAACCCCCCAAGTATGAGAATTGTTAAATCTTTTCGATGTTATCCTCCATGATATCAGTTTGTATCCATGCTGACCTAACCGTTCTTCTCTGTGTTAATACTTCTTCAGGAGCGAGCTTCCCCTTAAGATACCTTCTTTGCTCCTGAAGAAGCCACTTACATTAGCGGCAAAGCGTCGAGTTTTTTATTGTATATCTTGTGCATTTTATTTTTATTTGACCTGTGTAGGTATATTTTACTAACCATAACACAGTCAACACCCAGAAATTATAGAGACGGGCCGTGGAAGCCTTCCATATCATTTAGGTATTTGTCTTATTGCGGGATAAGCGTTATTGTACGTAAAATACATTTTTTTTTCCTAGTTTCCAGTTGCTTGTGATGGATTTTAACGACTTATCTTGCAGCAACTGAGATTTTTGGCATACTAACTTTATAGTCAATATTTTGTTTTCTATTTGAGGACACATCTGCTGTAAATGTGTTAATGTTCGCTTTAGCTGCATATGCCTTGTCCGTTCTTGATGCGAAACTGTTCTCATAACCCTAATTCTAATACTGGCGATGATGACCAGACGTCTTTTTCGAATGCGTCTTGCTGAACTTGTTTTCAGAATGCTTGTACGTGCTTTTCTTTTCTTAGTACTATTCGTTTAACAATTTGGTTCTCCGCTAGTAAACAGTTTGAATTCGGTGTATGTTCTGAATGTTTAATAAAAATTAATTTTGAATAGCAATTTTTTTGCTCAGGTTTAAGCCAGTAAAAAATATGTTGTTAGACTGCTGCTACTACAAATTACAAGATTTGTTGCTATATTGCGCAATACACAACATAGTAATCCGTTGTTTCATTTAATAGTTCATCTCAATAATTATGAATCTTATTAACTGTGATTCCTAAATAACCAACTCCATACATTTTATTATTTTCTTGGTCAATTTGGTTGTTTGAGTACTTGTTGTGCACGCTATTCTAGAGGCTGGATAGCTTGAATATAAGCTAGAATATAGGCTATTCTTAGTTATCTTCCTGGGTAATTTTTTGCCTACCTTGCACTCGGTCAACGATGTACCTTAACCAGCCAGCTCATTGCTATATTCCTAGTTACATAGCAGAAGCACATTATCACTGATTGTGAGACTGACGGTGCTGAAGTGTTCCACTTATTGTGTCCTATAATTACCTATGGTGCCCTGTCGGGGTCTGATCTAGCCGAGTCACACTTTAATCGAGTGCAAACGCTATAAAATAAACTTTCGAGGCTTACAATTATAGTCGTTATCGCTTAATAAGGCGAAGGAATTAATGTTATTGTATTTTTCAAATAAATCTACAAAGACGACAACTTCATCTAAATTCAATCAAATTTGTATCGTTTGCGTGTTGCAACAAATGCAGACAGGATTTACCGCGAAAAAAATTCTCTCGAAAAGTTCTTCTATGAATAACGTACTCTCTATTTCGTGCAACTATGTTTCTTAATGTGAGGAAATAGATGTCTATACAATACACAATTTAATGGATACAATATGATGCCGAGAGGATTATTTTGATATTGTGTATTTCCTGTTCGCCGCAGGAAACGTTAAATATTCAAGATAATATATGATACAGAGCGATTGTCTCTGAATAAGCGCTTCTATTTATAAAGCAAACGGAAGCTGAAATATATCTGTTTATAGAAAGCTACTGGCTGTGTCGGCGATTTGTATAAATCGCGTAGAATCTATGCATTTACATAATCTCGATAAAACTTCTTACGGTTATACATTTGTGTATATGTTACATATATACATATACACACATATCTGATAGGTAACGGTACAAAAGCACATATTATACCTAATTGTTTTGCGCACTTTTAGCGAAGCACTCGATGCAAATATCGGCACCTATAACAGTAAAGCTGTTTTGTAATAGTGAAAAACGTAAAAGTGAACTCGTTAACGTAATCCAAAACGTAATATGAATATATATGATTAAATATTGGCTAAATACTTGCAATACCTTCATTACACTTTTATTGCTTAAAAAGCTTCAGTTCGGTTAGCTAATATTCTAATAATAGTGGCAATAAATCCGTTACCAGTTGTAACTGTAATTGATGGTAAGTGCAGACAAGACTCGTCGATAAATTTTGGGTATTTAAATGATTGTGGTGTTAATGTTGTTTGGATATTAAGCTTGTCATCGGATCTGCATGCTTCGTTTTAGGCCAAATTTGTTTTTGAAACTGGGGTCAATTGTTTCTGAAATATTAGTGAACTAGTAAGAGAGACAGAGGAAAACGTCATAGTAATTATTCTCTGAAGACAGAGGCAACTAAAATGTGCATAAGCAATGTCGAGTCTACATATTGTACAAACACGCTTACGGAGAGAGAAGAATAGAAAAATAAACTGGTAAAAATTACGAACGAAACACAAAAAAAATACATATCTAATAATTTCTTTTCAAATTTACGAGTTTCATTTTAATATAAATACCTACACACATAAAAATACGGTGTTGGATTTAACACCGATTTCTCACCGTCTGGTAGTTCCCTCGTGACCAAATGCACAAGTAGTTAATCGCAACGGAGTTGTATAATTTAGTACTAATATTACACTTTTGTTAGTGAAAGTTTCCCTTGCGAAGTTGGTTCATACCCCAATGGAGTTGAAATTATTTGATTTTGGAGTTGGCTTAACTCCATTGCCGAGTTAAGATACCCGTATTTTGTGTTATCCAGACTCCGTTACAGAGTTGGATAAATTCCTTTATGGAGTTACAAGTTAAGTGTAGCGTAAACTCCGTGTTGCAGTTGAATGAATTTAGTTGCGGTGCTGCGTGAACACCTTTACAGTGTCAGCTAAATCTCACTTCTGAATTCCTACTACTGCTTTATGGAGTGACGCTCACTAATTTATGTAACCTAAAAAAATTGATAAACAAAAGAATTTTATAAACTGGAAAAAAATAGAAAAGGTAGAAAAAAATAGAAAGTATTAGTAAGTTCTTCACATTTCTTTATCTTGATGCTAATTTCTCAATTCCTCGGTGTTAATGTCGAAAATTCGGTGGTTACAAGTCCGTATATTTGAATTTGTATAAACTTCCAGCATGATTTCAAACTGTCTTCGAGCTTTGTTTTTAAAAACAAAGGGAATTTGAAATAGGACGTTAAAAGAGTCTAAAGCATTATTCGCATCAGTAGGTAACAAAATATTATCTAA
>SMLS01073291.1:0-13070 GCA_004785975.1 Popillia japonica | reverse complement strand
CTGCTGTGTTTTATATTTCGAGACACGAAGGTTAGCAGCACATTGGCTACCAAAGTAAATAATAATAATAATGTTACATGAATGTTCCGTCTCTAACCTTTATGCGACCAAAAATAGTACCTATCTTGAAGAGCCAATCAAACTTTAATAAAATCACATAATATGTAAATTAGAAACGAACTCAACAGGTTTGTTTGTTTGTTTATTATTTACTGAAGCTGGTCTAGTTAACTAAACACGTGCGGTTTACGACAATCACTAACGATACACGATAAAAGTCTTTGTTTCATATGTATGTAACAAAACAAACACAAAATTTTAGTAGCTAATGTGGAAACCCTATTGACTTTGACGTAAATAGAAATTCTGCCAAATCATTCACATAAAATATACGAAGCTATGAAGAAAATTTCTCAGATTCAGTTGTCCAACAAAATATAATTCGCACAAAAGTTATTCGCTTACAAGAAAGTCTACAAACAACAAAGTAAAATTCTAATGCGTACATTAACTACGTATGTTTAATCTATTATTGTTGTCATTATCTACTATTTTTAAATTATTTTGCGGTTTATCGGATGTATTGAATGTTTTGTAGCTATTTTTGAATCGCATACTCTTTATTTCGTTTCACCTTAAATGCGAGCACGTGGATTTTATAAATATATGTAGTTGTAGACTACAGCATACTTTGGCCCGAACTTTAGGTTCAATGTACATATTTTTTACACGCTTATCTAAAATGAAATTCACTATTTTCCCGATAAATAATGATTAAAATTTTTATTTTGTTAAAAAATATATAAAAATATATTTTATAATTACATATGTGTATATAAATTAGAATTAATATGTGTTAGTTTAAATATTTAGCTAAATTAGTTAGATGAGATTTGAATAACAATGGTTGCAAAGTTCGAATTCATAGACACCCGCAGAAAAAGTTGAAATTCAGATCTTATTTATATCCTTGTCATTCCTTAACGTATAGTTTTATTAATCGTGCCGTAAAAATGTATAAAATTTATACATATTGTAATTTTAGCAAATAATGTTGAATAGAACTGCTAGTTTAACGTTTGATTCTATATTTGTTAGTTTTGAACACTGGTGTATCCGGCACACTGGTGTAGTACTCTTTTTGTGATAGATACATCCGTAAAATATTTCTAACTTAAACGAATACAATTTCCTTTCATATTTTAGTTTTATCATCAATTGCATTGATGTATGAATAATTTTAATTGACGTTAATTGAATATCAATATACTTCTACTATAATACTTTATTGAAACATAACATAAGGAAGATAAGACGCAAGACATTATGAAAGTTCAATTTCTTAAGGCCATCTTATACATGGAAACAGCCGTATTTATAAAATATGTTTCTTTTATGTTTTTTTTATGATTTCAGGCTGTTGATTGGTGGTCTGTTGGAGTTTTAACGTACGAATTGTTAACTGGTGCTTCCCCGTTCACAGTAGAAGGCGAGAAAAACACTCAGCAAGAAATTTCCCGTAGAATATTAAAAACGACACCTCCTATTCCAGATGGTATGTTCTTCGTCAGTAAATGTTTCACATTAATTTTATACATATAGTTAATTGAACTGTTATTTTAGCTCTAGGGAAAGATGTAGCCGATTTTATTAGCAAGTTGCTAGTTAAGGATCCGCGGCATCGTTTAGGTGGCGGGGATGATGATGCCAGAGAACTGAAAAGGCATCCATTTTTCAAGAATTTGGATTGGCGAGCTCTTGAACGAAAATTGATTCCAGCACCTTTTAAACCCGTTATTAGGTAAGAGCTGCAAAATATGTATATACAATATAATCCTAACTGCAAGGATATACCTACTTTCAAAATACAGAACATTTTATTTCAACGAAAACTTTGCGATTAACATTAAAATATAAATGAATACCGTATTACGGATTATATATGAATATGTAAATAAGAACCGCTTAGGATACGTTTGTAGTGGAGCGACGACGCGAGAGACGTTGCACTGTGGGGTATTTAGCCGATCTAGCTGGCCAAAACTATGTTGGGTTATTTAACTCATTTCAAGGATATGACGGATGTCTTTAGTAGTTATAGTGTTATATACATATATGCGTAAAGGTGTTTGTACACAGCGACCTCAAGAACTATTGTGTCCCATGTTTAGGTAAAATAGATATTATGTTTATGTTAAACATTCTAACGGAGAATAAAAAAGAAGTTTAAAAAGAAACAAAATTATCTCCTACATAAGTAATTAATTTCACTAATAATAAACATGTAAACTGCTTCTTCATGGATCTAATGATGTCGTATTGCCTTCTAGATAAATCAGCTTCAACCACCATCGATAATGCACGTAAGGGCAATAACTGTTTTCGTTCGTCTTGCGACTGATTTGCGTAGGTACGCTTTCTTGTAGCGTATTGTAGTAGACGGGGAAGTAGACGATTCCTTCAATACATATGCCGCGTCTCTTCTACCTTCTTCTCGCATTTTCATATGTGTAGCATATGTTAATTCTTCAACTACACATTCTTTTCTTCCTTGTTCTGTTTTTCTTCTTATATATATATACACACGACACACACCTCAGTGTGCGTCGCTCCACGTCGCTTTCGGGCTTCTCTGCGAAAACAAAAATTGCACTTGCTTCGCAGCTCAACTCGACTCAAGCACTATGAACGGTACATACCCATTGATTCAGGGTTATTGTTTTTGTCGCTATACTTTAGTCACTGTATAATATAGTTCTACATATTCTATGGAGCTCTAAATGGAGTAACAACCAGCAATACAACAACAGAGCTGCCTTATGCGAACCATAACTTCGTAGTTTATACATAAAAAAAACTATTTAGGGTTTCCAAATTTAAATAGCAAGTATGTAGGTACTTCTGCAACAATTTCCGTGTTTCTATGCAATCGAGTAGCGCTAATATATACTCTGTGACAGAAATCACAACAACAATCAAGGGTAGGCATTTGTTGACCTAACTTGACAGGAACTTTAAACGATTGATTAAATTTTTGAAGAAACAGAACAAAATATAAACAGTTTCTTTTTTAATAATAGGTTGGTCCGACTACAAGCCAAATGTTCTGATTATGCGGTAACACATTCGAAGTGTTACGGGACGACCTTCATTAGCTACCCATTAATCAGCAATTAATCTGCTACTGGAGAATCGGTCTCTTGTTGTCATAAGTCGAAGGTAGCGATCCTGCACCTCATTTGTTTTTCTTCACCTCCTGGCTCCTCTTCGGCGCCGTTACTGATCCTCCCTAATCTATATCTGATAGCAGCGCACGATGGTGGATTGATTTCGATTAAGACCATTTGCAATTTATCTGTACGAAAAGCCACCTTCCCGCAAATCAACAATACAACCCCTATCTAATTTGCGTAATTGTCACCGTATAGGAGTCGAACGTTCTTGCCGAATTTTGTTTGTTACACAAAATTATCAAGTACTGCTACTATTGTATTAATACTCACAAAATACTCTACTTGCAAATACACACTACATGTTACTAGCGTAGCTCGTAGGAACTTACTATTAAGTAACACAGGTTTTTTGTTTTACAGATGTGAACTAGATGTATCCAATTTTAGTGAAGAATTTACACAAATGCCAGCAACCGATTCCCCTGCCGTAGTGCCTCCGAATTACGATAAAATTTTCAAAGGATATTCGTTTGTTGCCCCCTCTGTACTTTTTACGAAGAATGTTATTTCCGATGATCTTCTAAAACCTGTGATTAAGCCCGATATTTCATCAACATTAGTTCGATGTCAAGTCAACAATTCGCCTTTCTTTCAATCCTATGACATTGATCTAAATGAGCAAATTTTAGGCGACGGTTCGTTTTCGGTATGTAGAAGATGTGTTCATAAACACACAGGAAAGGAATATGCGGTGAAAATTGTTAGTAGAAAAACTGACTGTACGCAGGAAATTAATCTTCTTAGAGCTTGTCAGGGCCATCCAAACATAGTCAATTTACATGATGTGATCATAGATGACATACATACTTACTTAGTTTTAGAATTATTAAAGGGCGGAGAACTGTTAGATCGCATACGAAAAAAATCTAAATTTACCGAAAGCGAAGCTTCTGGACTTTTACGTAAACTTGTGTCAGCTGTAAGCTTTATGCATTCCAGAGGTGTCGTTCATAGAGATCTTAAACCAGAAAATTTGCTATTCACTTGTAATAAAGACAACGCTGAAATTAAAATTGTGGATTTTGGTTTTGCACGATTGAAGCAAGAAAAAGAACCACTACATACGCCTTGTTTTACATTACATTATGCAGCACCAGAAGTTTTGAGCGGCGACCCATCTGGTTATGATGAAAACTGTGATTTATGGAGCTTAGGTGTGATACTGTATACTATGTTGTGTGGAAGAGCTCCTTTTCATGCAAGATCAAGAGACGATAGTGCGGCCGCGGTGATGGCTAGAATAAAAGGTGGTGAATTTAGTTTTTCTTCATCAGCCTGGAGTGGAGTTAGTGAAGAAGCTAAAGCTGTAGTAAGAGGATTACTGACGGTAAATCCCAGTCAAAGATTACGTATGAATGATTTACGAAATAATTCTTGGGTTCAAGGTAATCAAATGTTCCCACAAACACCTTTAATGACGCCCGATGTTTTATCTTCAAGCGGATCTACTGAAAGGGGCTTACAGACTACATTTAACGCTTTCCATAAAGCACATAAAGAAGGCTTTAGATTACAAGATGTATCTAGTGCCAAATTAGCTCAAAGAAGGAGATTAAAGAAAAGTTCTTCAGATAATAATAGCACATCTTCCTCTAGTTTTACTAGTGAATGTTCTTTGAAGTCAGGACCAAATACTCCTCTCTCCAGTCGTTCTAAACATAAAACTAATAGAAACGAATCCGATCAAAGTTCAAATACTAATAAAGCAAGCCCTGGTTCCTCAGAAAATAAAGACAATGTGTTTTGTTTCGGTGAAGCTCGCGTGAAAGAGTATTTACGAACGATGAGTACAAATCCTGATCAGGTGACACCTGATGATATAACAAATACTCGAACGTTGAAAACAAATATTACTGACGAAAGATATAAACAAAATGAATCGAGTCAGCTCGAACGAGAGTCCATGAATGAAAATCAATGTGGAGACACTAGCACCCAACCTAAAACAAAACGAAAAAGACGTATTTTCGAAAAAACTCGCCAAAGCGAGAGAATACAAAAAATGCAGAGAGAAAAGAGAACCGAAATAGATGTAGATCCATTGTATCCTATCGCAGTTAAAAAGAATCGAAAACGAAAGTTAAGTTCTGACAACACAAGTACGTTCAAGCATAGTCTTGACTCGCCCAAATCAAAAATCCGAAAAAAAAACATTGCCTCGACGAAGCGAAATAGAAAGCGATAGGTACATTATCTACGGAGTAAGGGTGCGATATCAGAAATTAGATCTTTCCAAAAATTAAGATAAATTGTTAACTTTTTAATGTTGCGCCTACTTAAAGAAAAGGCATATCATATTTTGTATCTGTGACACATTCATATGTAGTTACAATTCCAATTTCCTTTTTGTTTATGTCTTGCGTTAGAAAAAAACAATGTTTGAATCTGATATTTTTAATGTGTATATTATCTAATTTCCAAGATCGCAACCTTCCTAGTTAGACATGGTAACAAACCAATTTTAACTTATTTTTTAATATAATGTAACCTGTGATCGTTTGTTGTTGCTATCAGATACGAAAATTGTAAATATTTTCACCATTAACATCATGTATGTATAATGACATATTTTTCTTAAATATTTGTTTTTCTTTTTCACTTTTTCTTATAATTTTCTAGTCTGATAGTGGAAGCTTAATTGTGATAAGATTTTAAATAGGAAAACATTACATATGTGAATTTGATATGTGACGGTCACAGTTACCCAAGTTCCATTTTAAGGCTGTCATTGTACTGCTCCGTTTTATTTTATACTAATACAAATTGCTTGCAACAAAATATGTATATGTTTGAAATCAAGTGCAAAAAATGGCACGGAACATGTTAAGGAAGCATCAAGTAGTATTGATTATTATCGAAACAATCAATAATATTGCGAAAATCATTGTGCAAGAATTTATTCTAGAAGGCAAAGTAAATTTAATAGTTAAGATATTGTTTCTATAAAACAACATTGCGCTTCCCTTTTCCTCAGTAATGACTTTTGCTACTCAAAAATTGTGTTAATGTATAACGATTTGTGTATAATAACTGGTCTAAACTACACCTTTTTACAGAATTAGTCAATCGTTAAAAAGAATTGCTTTTGGATTCTTATAGTCAATAATTTCTGAGTAAAATTTTCATTTCTTTTTGTATAATATTTAGACATATTCTTTTGTCATCTATTATTACTACTTAAGAAGACAATATTTTTAAGTATTTTTGGATAATAATGAGCTCCTTTCCAAAATTAATTACTATTAAATCAAAAAAAGTATGTATACCTCAGTTCTTATAAAATAATGTTCACAAATAATCGGAATTATTTATACTTTTTGTTGACTTTTTAACTGTATAAGCATCGTGTTCCATTATACTAGCAGTTTTTAATGGTAGTACGTAAGTTCACGTATCTCTAATGTAACATATATTACTAATTTATCACCGTAAGATATGTACGGTATACAACGACAATAATCACATGTGAAATATACCATATTGAATATGACTTAACATCTTCCTCCCATATAATCTCAATCGTGTTACACGACTGTGTTCACTAAGTTGCATCACAATATGATCTACAGTATGCAATATATATTTAGTACTCCCAACTGAAAATTCAAACGCTCAATTTGCAATGTGTCAATGATTATTTATTTTATGACCATCAGTATATTTTATTCTAACAGCATATCATGCATGAATATAAACGTTATTATATTTATTTGTCAACATAGTTTCAGTATTAAATACCATCAATATCGTGTCAGATTTATTAGAATAATGGAGCAGTGTGTGAAGCAGTCCTTAGATAATTATTACAGTTAAGTGCACTTGATAGAGTCTGATGAGTATATAATTGAAAATATACCAAATATCCATGTACATAATGTTAAAAAACTAGACCATTTTTTGTAAATTAAATTATAATTACATTATTTTTTACAAAAGAGAAGAGTAAATATAAGATTAGTTAATTTAATTCTAAATTAAACGAAATAATTATATACCAACTAGCATTTATTAATTCGTTAATATATATCTGATGTAAAAATTTTTGATGTATTTACATAAAATAATATGTAAGTTGTTAATTGAAAACTGAAATGTTAATTTACATTAAACTTGTTATGCAATATTATATACTGTTGTTTACGTTAGACCTGTGCCAAAATGTTTAACATGGCATTGACACTTACGTATTGCAGCTGATAGGGACCTGAAATTATACACTTTTCTACTAATTGTCACTCCAAAATAATATGCCCCGTTTCACCCAAGAACAATTATTTTGGAACCCCAATTTGAATTAACTTGCTTTCTATTGTATCACACTGCTATACTTTGCGTTTGTAGATATATTATCGGCAATTAGCAATTTCTGTTTTCATTTAATTTCAAGATCTTTTTTCTTTAGTCAGCAACTTTCTTATGATTTTTCTACACAAAATAGTATTTATATAACAAACTTCATTAATTTGAAAAAAATTAAACAATATCTGTTGCCTGAATCGGATATTTCTGATCCGCTTTTAAATGACGACAAATGTAATGGAATCATAAAGAACAAAAAAATTAAGCATCTTTCTCAACTAAAAGGACCGTTTTTTTTTTGTGTATGAATTCTTACATGCGAATATTACAATCTTTAATGTATAAATACTAATGCTCCTTAATTCAAATCGATATCTACAAATTGAGAATCTTTGTCATGAAATAAAATTAAAATTGTGATTGTCGTATCAGAATTCCACTTATGCTGGTCTAATTTTTAGTCAATTTAATGAACAACCACTTGTAATGTAATATCTTATTCATTTATGTATATCATAAGCACTCAGGTATGTCTGTGTTAATCTTTTGGATTGCTCACAAAAATGTTTTTCGAAGAGGAAGTCATGCTGTATATTCAATTTTTGTAAAATTCATTTATAATTCGCCTTATACATAATTCAATATAATTAAAATATATTATTTAATAGATTCTTCCCCATAATAGACAATCATGGCTACCTTTTCTTTAACGATCCATACAAAGTCATATACATATATATGTATATATGGTTTCGTTGCAAATTCGTGATAGGAGTATAGGATTGTTTAAATACATAAAGGGTAACATAAATTTATAACTAACGCAATACAAAATGTGTAATAATTCACTAGAAATTAATACTTTGTATCGATCGTTACCAGATCTATTATACATATGAATTGTTCTTTTATATTGTTATTGCAAAGTATAATTATGTCCAAAGTATTTATTTACTACCTAAGGTTTTTGTAAAACTATTTATATAATTTTTCATTGATCTACGAATATTTATGTTTGTGTATGGTAAAATATGAGACCAAGTGGACAGTGCCTTTCCTTTAATGTAACTAGAGGCTGTCTTGCTTGAAGGCGACATAAATATTGTCATAATTGCCTTAATTCTTAGTATTAAACTTATGATAATTTAAAATGTTGTGTTACTGTTCCAGTACTCCTATTAATACTTTAACAATTAAAGTGTGTTTCTATAACATCCTAAGAGAATAATATTGACATTTCGCTCTATCTTTGTCTAAATATAAAAGTTTCATTTTTTACTCTTTACAATAAAATTTGCAAAAATCTATGGTTTTATTTATTCACAAGTATTGCTGATAACATCTACAACAAACACTCTTGATATTCAAAAATTGCCCTACCATTTGTATATACATGTTACAGGAAAATTAGCATAATTCAAGCAAGAAATTCGCGGACAAGGTAACTATAAAGCCTGTTCGTTTGCGTTGCTGGAAGTGCTCAATATCACTTTTGTCAATATCCGTATGTTCGTTAGGAATTTAGCTGCTATTAACAGGTGTTTTCGACACTCGTTCGTTTGCATTCAGCAAATTGCTGTATGTCAGAAGTAGCAAGCTATACTTGCTCATGCTTCAAGTGTGTAGCAGATTTATCCGCTGAAAGTGATCTATTTGCTGTTTCTAAATCTGCTACACTTGTTATTTTCGACAAAACTTACCAAAGTTAGCAATTCAAACGAACAGGCCTATAATAATGACTGACTACAGGACAGCCGGGTACTACATATTTAAATAATTGTGTGAGCTGATAGTTTATCGAACTAATTTTGTAATATGATAATTTAAGTTTCTTTCTCCTACTGACTGCTGTCTTTCAAATTGTATCGATTTCTTTTTAACAGATCGTTGAATTTATATTCTTAGTTATATTATCACACAGTGCGTACCGAATGTATGGAGCTTGGTCTTGTTATTTCAAAACTATTGATGTTAAATAAATAAAAGTTAATAAGCATGCTGGTTACAAAGTTTGCTACTATTTCCACATTTTTTTTTTACTGACAAGGTCGAGAGCTGCACAGCCAACTTGTTTTTTTTTTTAGTAGAAAGGAAGGTCAAATTGCATACCGTTTAAATAGTATTTTCAAGTAGAGTTCAGTGGCATGTCAGTTACCATAGGTATCTCCAAAGATAACTTCGCTATTGTGAATTAAAGATTGTAGAATAGGTTTAACTAGATAACTGAAGATCTAGTGAGCCAGGTAGGGAATCGTGAATTGTTTTATGGTGTCTAATGTAACATCAGAATGTTGAAACAGTATTTTAAGTTTATGAGGTTTATCAGTTTTACAAGCGATGGTCAAACTGTTCCTCGTTCATCTCTTGGCAGTAATAAATTCGATTAGAAAAACTTTCAGCTGAATTCAAGATAAACTCACGAGGAATACTTGTTGTGTATTCTCGAATTCGTTGCACTAGTTTATTCAAGTTATTTGATATATCGAGGTAAATACGACTCATCAGGTAATAGATGAAAATTGGATCAGAATTTATTCGATACATAATTTCTTCACATAATTGTAATCATCAATCGGAATCGTCTGCATTTAATTTTTGCACCAAATGTACTTTATATGGGCGAAATCTTTTGACGTCCGTTAAACAACATAAACTAACCATTGTTTGCAGCACTCACTGGATCTTGACTTAATACCTACTCCCAAATTTTAATTTACAATAGCGAAGTTTTCCTTAGAGATAACTATGAGAAGCGACATGATGCTGAATTCTACTTGAAAATACCTTTCAAACGGTATAAGATTTTACCCTTCTTTCTATTTTCAAAAAAAAGTTGGTTGTACAACTTCTGAGCTTGTCTGTTTAAAAAATAACTCTATGGAAATAGTAGGAGGTTTTGAAAGCAGAATGCATATTAAATTTTATTGAGTTAGCTTGAATAGTTTTGAAATAACAAGGTAATAAGATAAGCAAAGATTTACGAGGTTTTTATATACATTTTGGTCCTAAAAATGCTTGATACATTGTAAATAAATGTCTTTTATTTTTGAGATACATGTTGCTTAAGGCCCTATTTTCACTCCTAGCGAGTACACCCTAAACTAACGTCGGGTGTGTGTGTGTGTTTACCAGTATATTTACAAATAAATTGGATAACAGAGGGAACTAATAGTACCAGTTGTCGATCATACTGCGAGATGAAAGAAGACGGCAATATACAAAGTGAGATAGCACGGTCGTGACATAATGACAAATGTTGAGAAAGGGGCGCGAAGGGGTAGAAAGGGGTATAAACAGGTAGAAAGTGAAATTCGAATTTTAGTAATTGCTATAATGCATATTTACGTATCTACTCTGCGCTCAATACGTTTGAAGGTATTTTGGCTTATAGGAATTTTCGTTTTGTTTTATTTAATTTTTTGTATATAATATTGTGCGGCGTAAATATTGATAAAAAGATACAGACTGATAATTTGTGTGAGATACTGTAATCTTAGAAATATGTTATTTTTCTATGGTATTTTCAAAACTATGTTTAATAAAAGTATAGCAATATTTTTTTTGTGCGTATATCGGACAAAAGAAACTTTCTTATGGTACTCCGTCACAATTTCACCGCATTTCGTAAGATGTTATCAATACCAAAACAAATTTTTAGGGAAATTGTCCAATATAATAACAGCATTTCTCTTAATTTTTCATTTCCAATTGAATTATTTACAGACATAATATCATTGCTTTACCATTGCTAAAGTGAAAAATTACTTGCATTTTTCTAGGCGTAATAATAGTATACATACTGAGCCAATAAGTTTGAGGACAAGTTGAATTTCCCGCCTTGTATTTCTTTGTATAGGTTGGTCAAACTGGCTGTAATGCTATTAAAAAATTACTTCCTTCTACTTTACAGCATTTTCATAGTTGGCTCGTGTTCGTAGACGTTTGGCGTTATTATGATTTTCTATTAGCTTAGTCGTTCTGTTATCTTATTCGTGTTTTTGTTAGATTTTATTAAAACGATTACAAGTGTTGTTTGAATATTTAAAGAATAAGATTTTTCAGAATCGGTTACATTCCTACTTAAGCCTGTTTTACACGACGTTAAATTTACGCAAAAATTAACGAGAACATTTATGAATAAATTTACAAAACAATTTATGATTTTCTGTTTGCAACGTATCTCCAAATTTTTAACACAATTTATTGATGCATTAAGACAGGTTCTAAATAATTTTCGAAAAAATTAGTAGTAAATTTCTTGACATAATTTTCTGTTTGATACGTATCAAATCATTTACTCCTAAATTTTCTCGTAAATTTTTGGGTAAATTTAACGTCGTGTCAAACAGGGTTTAGTTTAAAATAGTTGCAAGAGGCTATCTATTATTAGGGAAATAACAAATATCGGTGTTAATAACCCTGGTAGCATTATTTGACAACATGAAAAAGCGTGTAAATTTATGTTTACAAAGTGATGGTAGTCATTTTAAACATTTCCTATAATTATAATAATAACGTCATGTTTCTTGTATCATAGTTTAAAGAAAAGATTATTTTGTTTAATAGAGAATAAAGAAATATCTTATTAAATGCACCCACTTCAAAATGTTTATAGAATCGCCTATGAGTAAACCACAGGTTGGTCGATTTTAAGGAATAAAAGTTGGTGGGAAATTCAATTTGTCTCCATTCTTTTGGACTCACTCTGTACAAGAGAAAATCTACAAACTCTATATGCATGTGTATGCAATCATCGCAATTTTTGTGTGCGTAAGATTACAAATCATACATCATACATCATCAACAAATAATTACAACGATTGGAAAAACTATAAAAGTATTAAAAATTACTATAATAGGGTAATTAAGTTCAACAAAAATAGGTATATCGAAAATAAAATTAATGCAACTAAGGGTAATTCTAAGGCAATGTGGAAAAATCTTAAAGAACTAATTAATAACAACAAATGTAGAATTCCGGAAAGTGTTGATTTTTCTACTGAAAATGAGGGGCAGAACGTAGGTTTAGCACAGCAATTTAATAATTACTTTATTGACAGTGTCAATGAAATTCATGGAAATATTGACGTCGTTCAAGATAATCTAGATTTTAATATGATCGATTCTGACAACCTAAACTTATTTAATGAATTTAAACCACTTGAAGCGTCTACATTAAGACGTGTGATTACTTCCATGAAAAAGAAATCTAGTACTGACGGTATTCATCCCGGTATGATTGAGGATGCTTTTCCTATTATCGGTGAAGCATTGCTACAGGTCGTTAATGAGTCCCTCACAACAGGTGTTTTTCCGAGAATTTGGAAGACAGCTACTGTTATTCCTATACCAAAGGTGAATAATGCAAAGAAGTGCGGCGACTTCCGACCTATTAACATGATGCCCTCTATGGAAAAGATCATTGAACAGGTTGTCAAAGAACAATTGGAGGAATTCATCGAAAAAAATAAAATTTTAGCTGACTTTCAGTCTGGATTTAGGAGAGGTCACTCATGTGAAACATCTTTAAATTTAGTA
>SMLS01073290.1:0-12162 GCA_004785975.1 Popillia japonica | reverse complement strand
TCTTTTATCTTTATCCGTCGCTATACTAGCCACCTGAAAACGTTAGAATTAGTCAGTTTGATATTTGTCAGATAAAATTTGGTGAATAAACCCACAAATTTATCTACCACCCGATAGATTTATCCTACAGATACTTACCTGCAATTTTATCCGAAGGTGAATAAACCGGCCCTTAGTAGCGAGTTGACGTTTGGGTTAACGTCGTATCTGTTGGTTAATTGTAGTCTCATAACCTGAAATTATCATTTGATTTTGTTTATTTATTACGTTTTTACATGTTTCAACTCCCCTTTCTTTGTTAATTATGGATGTTTTTATTAGCGATGCTTTGGAAGTAGAAGAAGTAGAAATTATAAATGAGATAAACCCGGACCGCCGGCCGTATACTGTTGGTGAACGAATTAATCATTTCGAAATATGGGATGATCTGCAATTTTTTTCGAAGGTTTCGCCTAAAGAAAGGTACTGTTGAAAGATTGCTGCAGCAAATCGAGCATAACTTGCTACACCGTACTAACAGGTAATTCTAATTTATATTAGTAATAAAAGTAGTTACAAACTGATTATATCAAATTTTTCTTTCAGAAATCATTGTGTCACACTAATGGTTCAGCTGCTTCTTACATTACGGTATTTTGCAAGTGGGTCATTGTATATAGTAGCCGCAGACTTTGCAGGTGTAAGCAAAGCTACGGCAGGGAAGATAATAGCAAAAGTTACAAATGTGATTGCAAGCCTACGACCGCAGTATATTGCATTGGCAAATAGTGAAGCAGAGCAGAACATTGTTATTGACAATTTTTATAGAATAGCACGTTTTCCTCGGACTATTGGAGCAATAGACTGTACTCATATTCGGATTCAGTCACCAGGTAGTGAAAGTATTTGTACCCACATATACCAGTGATTCACTATATTGTAATTATTGGTGTAATTTTTGGAAATTACCGTAACCGTAAAGGTTATTTTCATTGAATGTGCAGGCTGTGTGTGATGCACAAATAAAATTTGTTGACCGTTGCTCGTTGGCCTGGTGCTTCATATGATAGCAACATTTTTGATCATTCCGTTCTCCGAGCTCGTTGTGAGAATGGGGAATTTGGCAATACTGTAATAGTTGGCGACAATGGGTATGCTGTTAGAAAGTATTTAATAACACCATTAGCTAATCCCCAGAGTCCAGCTGAAAACTTATTTAATGAATCTCAAATTCGTACCCGAAACGTAATCGAAAGAACATTTGGTGTATGGAAACGACGGTTCCCAATTTTATCTGTAGGCATGCGCTGTCGTATATCATTAATGCAAGTGGTAATTGTAGCTACAGCAATACTTCACAATTTGGCAAGAATGGAAAATGAAGAGTTGCCTCCTGATGAAAACATACATCCAGTAGAGTTAGAAGATGCTAATGCATTACATGACCCACCTGCTGCTGCAAATGCTCACAATAATAGTATTCAAAGACAACTGGTCCAATATTTTGCCAATTTATTATAATTATGCAATCCTTAAATAATTTTTTTACCAATTTAAAATTGTTTTATTAAAAATATTTACAAATATTATTTGTTATTAATTTGCTGCTTAAGTAGCTCAATTCTTATTTTGCGTTCTTCTTCGCCATGTTTAATTTCGCTCAAAAGTTTTTGTTTTTTTAAGACCTGCATCTCTTGCTCATGAGCTACTCTGGTGCGTAGCGCCTCCATTTCCTTTTGTGCTATTTGTAATTGAATTGCAATTAACTTTCGCCTGTCATCTGCCAATGCTTCATATTTCCCATTAAGGATATCCTTCTTTGACATCTCTCTGCGAGGTTGGGTCCGAAGCACAAGGAATTTTCTTTTACGCAGTGAGGTTGGGGTTCAAGTATCCCACTTTGTGGGGCTGCTTACTAATAAACAAATACATACTATAAACAAGCGCAATGAAAAAAAAATTATACCTACTTGGTAATGCAGTTTCCTCTGTATCCCTTATATTGCTGCTGCCTGCAACTACAAAATTTCTCTTAAATTATCGGTCACAAAAACGTCCTGTGAACTTACTGGATACTTCAGATACAGTCTGCATTTCCAAATCTGGACTGACTCCACTAATAAATTACTGTGGGGTTTTCCTCCACTAATAAATTACTTACTGTGGGGTTTTCCTCCACTAATAAATTACTTACTGTGGGGTGTTCCTCTACTAATAAATAACTTATTGTGGGGTTTTCCTCTAGTAATAAATTGCACACTATCTTCACAAGCATTTCAAAATATTATTTATAGGTAACTTACCTGGTATAACAGTGGCTGGTGATGCTTGCGGTAAATCATCACAATCAAATGTACTTCGTAACCCGCATATTGCCAGTTTCAAAATTGCCCACAATTTCTTCTCCCAATCTTTGTACGTGACATCAACTTTGGAGCCACCCTCAGTAACATAAAAATCACATTTTTCTTTGGCTACCTTCTTTTTTAGGGCTTTTTTTATCGACTCATACTTTATCTTTAAATTTGTGGAGTCCCGTTTTACGTTTAATGTGGGATTTCTAGCATTAAAGGACAACGCTACTGTTTCCCATGCTTCATTTTTTCCTTTCCACGTGGAAGCATCGGAAACTTTACTTTCTATTTTGTGCTTCTGTTCGAGCACGAGATCCACTAGCAATCTGGTTTCTTCGTCGGAATAATTCGGATGCCGCTCGCGTTTGACTTTTTTCTCAGACATGTCCACCAGAAAACAAATACAACGATATAACAAAAAACAACAAAATAATGAGAAACTTAACCAAAGAATAAAAAATATCTTACAATCAAATATTAAACACCATCAATTCGTACCTAACCACAACAAAAATACGCAAATGTAACCAATCAAAATGAACTCTTTCTAACAACTGTTAATAAGTGCGTTAGCTACTTCTCGCTCCAATTAAGTTCGTTAAAATATAGCCGCTTAACGCTGCCATCTAGCGGCAATACGTAGCGACAAAGTAGGCACAATTTGATGCTGAATGTAGCGACAAATGACTAAACTGTTGCGGCAACACTGCGCATATGCAGATAACTAACTATCGGAATAAAGCGGTTGGAAAGACGTGTAAAAGTTAGCCGACAGAATTAAGTGGCAGCTAAATTTATCCGACAGATACCAGATAACAGATAGCTAACTGAGACTTTATCTGGACATTGAAAGACCGGCCCCACTATGTGTGTGAGCATGACAACAAATTCGGAACAATTCGGGCACGCTTCCATATACTAGGAAAAGTAGAAGTTGAAATAGACAGGTTGATTAAGATTTTTAGAGGCGTAACAAAAGCAGTATACGCATTTTTGATAAGGAAACACGGTACTTGGTCATCGCCACATGTAGATTTATTCGGAAGGGAGGACATTATATTTATGAGAGTTGTGTCAGAAATTGCAATTAGTTTAAAAGATGGAACATCTAGAAAAGTTTGTAAGTCGGGAGGATGTGAGACCGAGGTAAAAACATTGGAAAATACCTTAGCGAAGTTATCTACAATCTCCTGAGGATCTGTGCAGTTATCTCCGTTGAATGTCATTGAACCAGGAATGCGACTCCTTCCCTGTTGACTCCTAACAAGCGACCAAAGTTTCCGTGGATCCGTCTTCATTCTATCCTCAATATTTTTGATGTGGTTATCTCGTGCGGTCGTCAATAGACTTTTACATAGTGTGCGCAGGTGTTTATATTCGTTAATACTCAATAAACGTTTCATTGTAATTATCTTACGGATAAAATTTTATCAGCAAGTTAAATTATTTATCCTCACATTGATAAACCCACCCTAAGTAATTTAATATTATTTTTAGTATGCATGCATCATAAACCAATCAAAACACACCCATAAGCGTGCATAATCGGGGCTTTATCGCACGCCGTGCGATAAAATGTTGCTTGGTAACAGCCAATACCAAGCGTTTAATAGTCCAGTGAAATGTCAGGAAATGTCAAATGACATATAGGTACATGTAATTCGATAATATGTATTGGAATTATTGATTTGGTTTATTTGGTTTGTACCGCATTTAATATCGTATAACACATTATTTTATTGTAAACTATCAAATTAATCAACAATTATGATATCAATTTTATTTCAAAACGTAACATGAACGGAAAAATTATTTTAAATAAATATTAAACGTACAATTTTGATTATTCGTTATTGTTAATTGACTTGCAGCACTGCTTATTTGTGTATTTTCGACGTTCTTATCAGTGCTAACAGATATGTCAGATCCAATATTGCCTCCTTTCTGAACAGCTCCAGCAATTAATTTTGAAACCTCTAATTTGTTTGTGATAGAATCTTCAATATACCCACTCGCTGTCGACGAGGATTTCCAACCCACCTGGCGACCCACTTCATCGACATTCATCCCTTCATTAGCCATAATCGTGGCAGATGTTCGTCTGAAGGCATGACCTGTGTATTTATGAGCGTCTATCAAATTTAGGTAACGTGCTATAGTGGAAGGGCACTTTCTAAAAGTATTATTCCCAACAACTTGTTTTATACATAGTCCTTGAGAATATTTTAAGAAAACTCGATCTGTACTCATATGCTTTGGACGTAGTGCAAGGTATTTATTAAATATCTCGGCATACTTTATGTTGGAATTATCTACTACAGCAAACGTCCGGCCTTTCTCTGTTTTTGACGGACGAATACAAATTATCAGGGCAGATTCTTCTTTTCTTATATCACTCATAATCAGATTACACATTTCGCTTCTTCTGCAACTACCAAACACTTCACAAATTGCGACAACTTTTAAAAATAAAAATATATTATCTGGAGCCTGAATAAAAAACTTGCATAAATCTTCTTCCGCAAAAAACCAAAGATCTTTTAACTTTTTGACCTTTGCTCACTCCTTTCATAAAGGCATTGAGTTTGTGATAAGATGCTAAATCGATTCCGTTTTTAACCCTTAGCATAGCTTGCAGTTTGGAATGAATGCACCAAAGTGAAGACGCTTTATAAATTCTGGACATTTCCAATATATACGCTGATTACTGATTCATCAATATGTTCAGTCTGTTTCTGCTCCATCCATAATAATAATTATTCGTACTCTTTATAATATAAATACTTGGACTTTGCAGGTATTAACCTTAATTCAGCTTCAGCAGCTAGTTTTTCAATTTCTGTTGACATTATTAACACAACAGTGATGTTTAATGATTAAGTGAAATGTCAAATGACGTAATATAGATACATGTCACTCGATAAAATGTATTGAAATTATTGATTTGATTTCTTCTAGTTTAAATTTTTGTTGCATTTATACTAAAAAATATCGTATGAACAGTGCATAATTAGCTTTTAAAGCACTAGTAACGTTAAAGCCACTCCGCTTTGCGTCGTGGCTTTAAACTCGTTACTCGTGCTTTAAAAGCTCGATTATGCACTAGTGTCATAATATACTATTTTCTCCAGCCGTAAAAAAAGTATGACATATTTTGACTGTCAGGAGTATCTAAGGTTGTCATTTTGCATACTGATCCAGGAAAGTGGTATCTAAGCAACAAAAATATTCACTTTTAATCCTAGTAAGTAAAAGTGGTTATTTTTAATTCTAGGATTAAAAAGTATTCATAGTTTTAATTTATTATTTAACGATTTTTATTTATTATTTATTTATTCACATTAATGTTGAATGTACAATTTAAGCACTTGTTAAAATTAAATAAACCACTGCTATCAATAGCCCCATTCTTAGAGCGATCTAAGCGGTGCAACACGTTTTCTGCTAAAGTCACTAGATGCATAAAGTAGCGCAATACAATGGTCCAATATGTAAGAGAAAGAAGTCAGTTTATAGGACACAATATGGCGGAACTTGATATTTGTTTATGAAATTTAAATGACATTGGCAGTAGGTATGCGTTGTCATTTGCAAATTGTTACTTCGCATTTTATGATTGTTTTCCTTTTCTGATTTTGATATCCTATATTGTTTCCGATTTCTAAGTTATTTCCATTATGCCAGTTAATAAAGCCTTTCTTTTGAACATTTCTTTTTTTCCTGATGAATACGGAAAACGATTTTTTTTGAATATGCAATGCAATCCAGAATTAAAGTTTAAAAATACGATTCAAGATAGTCTCAAATACAATTCAAGGGAGTCGCAGTTTCGCACTTAATAAATGTAATTTAAAGGTTAGTTTTTGATAAAAAAAATGTTTGAATTTCGCGCGGACACAATATGGCGGCCAATTGCGCTACTTTATCTGTCTAGTGACTTTAGTTTTCTGCAATAGTGCTATTATTTTCAGATGTGATATTAGCAATGATATCGACGCTTGGTCCAGTACTACCATTATCATCTACATCTCTCAATATTCTTTTCGCAATGTTTTCTTTGTTCAAACGTAACGCTTCAATGTAGGATTCCGCTACAGTGCTTGATCTCCAACCTCCGTGTCTTTTAAGACATGTGAAGTCACCACCGCCGTCAACTAAAAGAGTAGTAGACATTCGTCGTAATGCGTGTCCGGTATACTCTTTCCAGTTGTCCAGCTTCAAAAAGTTTGCTAGTTCTTGTGCGACGGCACTGATTTTATAATAATAATAATAATAATATTTATTTAGCATTTGCTATTAATATACAAAAAGGCAGTAATATTACAAATTAACGTTTACATTACGGACAAATACTTATGCATATAAAGTTATGAATACCAGCCACCATTCGATGACACTTTCCATTAACGTATCTGAGAAATAATCGACGTTCTACCAAACTGGGTGGACGTAAAGCAATATACCATGCCTTCAAATACTTTCCTGATTAGAGTAGGCTGTTTTTTAAGTATTTTTTTTTAGTAAGATTGGCGACACTGCAATACTTTTAAATTTTAAATAGCTTCCTTCAAATTGTGACAGTTAATAACATATCTAAATTAGAAAAGTTTACACTTGATTGTATTATTTTATTATTAATATGTTAGAATTACAACACAAAAAGTTTATAATCGAAAGTTACTTTAGAACTGGTCGAAAATTAGATAATGGAGAATGGGTTTATTCCATTAATCAGTGCTTGCAGGATTTCCGACAACAGTTTCCTAATCTGCCATTACTTATGCACAGCTGCTAAGTCATGTTCATGCTTGTATTGATAAATTTCGTGAAACAGGGGCAATAACTCGTAAACCTGGCGGTGGAGCACCTAAAAAACGAACCGCAGATTGCATAGAGAATATTCAACATCGAATGAACAATTCATCTAAAAAATCAATAGCAAAGCTTTCGCAAGAAGTGCAGTTATCAGTGGGAACAGGCCATAGGGGAGAGGGGGGCACATGTGGACAAATTTAAGTAAGTTTTTTTTTATCGTAAAATGGGATTCGTTGCGAAGTGTTGAGTTGAGTCAATATAAGACTCATATATTTGTCAGTCTCTATGTGTATTTAAATTTTGCAATAATGAAGTTATTCAAGGCACGTGCATGATGTTCTAAATGGATACAATTTGTCCATATGTGCCCCTAAGGAGGGCACATGTGGACATGACAATATTTTCTACGGGGCACATATGGACACAGGTAATGATGAATACAAATCATTAAAATTTTCCCACAACAGCAATTTTGAATATTTATTATACATAATATATTGCATTAACCCATATTATAACCATCAAAATTAACCGAAAATTAACCGAAAACCGAGGTAGATCTTGCTGTTCCAATTTTTGTTTCAGGAGCTGGCAACTTTCGCATAATATCGTTTGCAGAAATATGACTCTCGTCCTTCAGATCTGGAAATACAAACTTGTCATGGTGGTGTCATTTTTAAAAAATGTATTAAAAATTCTGACTTGCCCAGTTCATCTTCAATCTAACCAACAAAGAATTTAAGTGCTTTCTTTGTCGCAAATTTAACGAGAACGAATCCCCAGTCAAAATCAATCAAAATCTTTACTGTCTCCAGTCTCAATTTCCATAAGACTATCATCTGATTCTTCGCAATAATTCTCAATTTCGCTGCCTGAGGTTTCCTCATCAAAAACTTTTCGAATATGAGATTTGGCTTTCTTCTTTTCTATATATCTTGCCTTTCTCTCTTCAGCCAGTTTCTGTTTGTTCTCCTTTTCTCTTATTTCATTCTGTAATCTATTTTTTTCTGGTGTTGCAGTCAGGTTGGTAGAAATTTTTTTCTTTCTTCCTTTCTTAGCACTTACTCTCACAGCCTTTGGGTACGGGCGAACCTGTTCCGGAGTAAGCTTTACATCGGAAATAATTACAGTTTTGGAACTTTGTTTTTCGGTAGTTAAAACAGGGGGACAACTGTTGGCTTGTGGTCGAACATTTGCTGATGAAGTGGAAGGTTTTTCGCAATTAGGCAAGCTAAAGTCATTTGGACAAACCTCGTTTGCGTTATCTTGTTGCGATACATTGCTGACTTCCGTAACTTCAGCTGCAACGAAATCTTCAGAGGAAAATATATTTTTATTAAACAGATAACAACCAGTTTTTAAAAACCGCGAAATAATGTTTTTTTCTGTTAAAAGTTTCGTCAAAGGCTGGAGCTGATAGATTTGCAATGTCATAAATTGTAATAGCTTTTCCTGGATGCTTAGACATCCATAAGTTGAATGCTGCACGACAACGAGCTTTGAAAGGCGCAAATACACACATCTAGAGGCTGTAAACGATGTGTTGTGTGGGGAGGAAACGTTAAGAGTACTAAACCATTTTCTCTGCAATACAGTATAACATCCAACGTTGCATGTGTATTATGGTTATCCAAAAGTATTAAGGCAGGATTTTCTATAGAAGCATGCATGTATTTTTTAATATGTTTTACAACTTCTAGGAATCCCGCGTTGGTCATCCAACCGCTTGGAGAAGCAATACCAATGCTGCCTTCTTGGGCTCCAGTTAAGAATGACTCTTTAAATCTCACTCGTGGGAAGATATAAACAGGTGGAATAGCATTTCCATTGGCAATGATTATTCCAACGAACGTCACTTGCTCGCCTCTTTCTGCCCCAACTGCCTGTCCCACCTGCTTACAGCCTTTATTTGCTACTACTTTTGGCATTTGTAGAACAGTGTTCACTCCGCTTTCATCTACATTCACGATTCTGTCACTAGTAAATTTGTATTTTTGATAAACACTCTCTAGGTTCTCAAAAAACATGTGTACATTAACTTTATTAACCCATTAACGCCTGAATTAATTTTTTCCTTAGAATTTTGTTTCTTTTTGCCAAATGTTTGTCACTTTTATCTTCTTTAAGCATAAGATATCATTAAAAAAAATTTTTTCTCGATAAATGTTGCAAAATAGACTGTTACCATATGGCAACGCTAGGCGCTAGGGTTACCTAATTTTGGATAAAGCAAAAAGAAGGATGTTTGGAAAAACTTTTAATTGTTAAAAAGTATAAATGAAAATGATCAATAACAAAACTTATTATGTTATGTGAACAAGATCTTTACTTATTATGAAATATATAAAAACAATCAATACATAACCCGACGTCGCACTTAGAACACATTGTTCTTCCGGAGGAAGAGCACCCCTCCCCAGCACAACGTCTTCTTTTGTTGTCTGGAACTCGAACAACCAAATGATTTCTTTGGTCGTAACGCAGATCATCTGATATTCGGTTTAGTGTAACTGAGGTGGAAGCAGTTGGTGTTCTTCCTGCTGCTTTTGGGGGAACGCCATAACTTTTGAGATAGGTTTTTGAAATTTCTCTTCTGAATTCCAATTGTGGTAAAACGCCTCCAGACTTTTTGTGCATTTGCCATGCATTTTGAATGCAGGCGTCTAAAAGCCAGCTGAATAAGCACCACCACCATTTCTTTCCTCTCATAGAAATGCGATAGTGTGAGATATTCTCATCCATTAGGTCTGTGCCCCCCATTGACGAATTGTATTTGCTGATGAGATGTGGTCGTGGTACATGAATAATTTTTTTTTCTGATTGAGAATAGCGCTTGACTTGGTTTAGTGGTTGAGTTCCAAAACACGTGGAAGCCGTTGTGACCACTCCATTGTCAACCCAGCGAACAAGAATAATGCCATTAGCCTTGTCAAGGGTAGATTCATATGTGCCTCTTGGACGTTTCTCAATAGCTTTCTTGTTTGTTAGAGGACAGCCTTTTGGTACGCGGTTTTCGCGTATCGTTCCTGTGCCTTCATAATTATTGTCTCGAAGATATTTTAGAAGTGTCATTCCCGTAAAAAGATTATCAAAGTACAGCTTATAGGGTTGAGTACCTTTTAGAGCTTTAAGCTCATCTAACATTGTGACCAACTGAGCTGACGCTTTTCCAAATAATTTTTCGTACACAGGTGAACGCCTGGGATTGTTACCTTGATACATTTCAAAGTTTGTAAGATAACCAGAGGGAGTATTTAGACACCAGATTTTATAACCAAATCTTACAGGCTTTTCTCGAATGAATTGTTTGCAGCTGTGCCTGCCAAAATATTTCACCATGCTCTCATCATAACATAAATTCTCTTCTGGCCCAAAATAGTGTAAAAATGTTTGTTTTACTTTGTCCATAATTGAGCGCAATTTCCAAATTTTATCTGTAAGATCTGGTTTATTATTGTCGGCGAAATGTAAAAATTTTTAAATTTGTAAGAATCGATCGCGCCGCATTGATTTATACACAAGTTCATTTCGCATGTCACTGTCTATATCCCAGTAATGTCTTTTGCTTGGTAACTCATTATAACCGCTCAAAACAAGAATCCCTATAAAACACCTCATTTCTTCTTTAGACACCTTAGAATCGGCACAATTTCTAAAAAGCGCGTATTTGGATGTTTCTTCTAACAATCATTGGATAACATCGTCATCGATAAATTTTTCAAAAAATTGTGTTGGTGTAAGATGTTTATATTGTACATACGTGCCAGCTTGAAAATTTGAATTAGGTGGTTGCAAATCTCCTTGGCACCAGTTTGGTTTTTCTGGCTGCACAAGAAGAGGTTGTGAAGAATTATTTTGTACCACAATCTTATCTTCCGCATTGAGTAACTGGTGATCGCCACCAATTCTCTCATTATTATGTAGTATTACCTCAGCAGGGGCTCGTAACTGAGCCCCAGACAAATTATCTATAACGCCGCCCCCGTCCTCTTCCCCAGAGTCTTCATCTGTTAAAATGGCTGCATCAGGTGGTTCGATGTAAATTTCGTCTATATCATCACTGAAAACCATTTGTAGAGCTTCCTCTAAAGTAAATCCACGTCTACAAGAAAACACCGCAATTTAGGAAAAATACGGCAGTACCAACGCCTAGCGTTACCGTATGGTAACACTAGAATAAAACATGTATTTACTCAACATCTGTTTTTATATTTCAAGAAATGGCACTTTTAGAATAAACTGATATATTTACTTACTTTTAGACAAAGATTGCCAAAAAATTTAATAAGGTACAGAAATTATACTTACTCAAATTTCGGCTCCATCGCAAAAACCCATCGGAAAGATAACTGCTATAATAACGGTCAAGTTACTTTAAACTGGCCAACAATGGTTGATGTTTGAGTGCTACTAGTAAAAAGGCTATTCTTGGAGCACAGTATAGTACAGCCATCTAGCAACAAAATGCAAAAGCCGAAAAACAGCAGTGAATTAAAGAACACTGCTTTACCGTTGCCATATGGTAACGCTAGGCGTTAATGGGTTAAAACTGATGTTTCTGGCTAGACTTGTGGACTCCGGTTTTCGTAAAGCTAAATTATTGTGACGCTTCATGAAACGTTTCATCCAATCAACTCCAGCTGCATGATTTTCTGACCCTGACTTTGGAACATTTTTTTCAAGTTTCAAAGCTTACTCATAGGCAAATGTTCGAATTTGAAAGTAGGTTAATCCATATTGTAGCTTCGAAGATTGAAGAATATAATTTACTAGACTCTCCTTCTTTATTAAAAAAAATCTGCTGCGTTGTATATGTCGATCTAAACTTTATGTCTGTTGTTTCTATATCAGTTACATTTTGCTGATTAAGTTTTTTTAATCTTTTATGTAACATGGACTTCTTCAATCCATATCTTTGTGCTACATTTCTTATTGACCCGTTACCATTTTTTATATCGTGAAGTGCTTGAACTACCACGTTTTCAGGAATATCAGCTCTCTCAGTTTTTCTGAT
>SMLS01073289.1:0-17372 GCA_004785975.1 Popillia japonica | reverse complement strand
TAAGTAATCTAAAATATTATATGGGGCGCTTCGTCACTCAATTTTAAGACGAAAAGTTCATATAAACATGTGTGATAAGTCTTGTCGTTAATGAGATACAGGGTGTTTTATTATTTTATTAGAAGCAACAACATGTGTTAAACATAAAGAAAAAATATAATATTTCAGAGCATATGTTCAAAATGTCCACCTGCAGCTAAAATGCAAGCATCTGCTCGACGTCTAATTGATTGCCGAATACGTTCGAAGATACCAGGTTTGTTACGAATAAGATTACAGCCTTGTATGATACGATTTTGAAGATCTTGTACGTTTAATATTGGGGTTGTGTAAATGAGCGATTTTAAATATTCCACACACAAAAATCCAGAGGATTGTGTCCCGGTGATCTAGGGGGCCACGGGTGTGGAGATCCTCGTCCGATCCAATGGTCTGGAAAAACGTTATTTAAAAACTCGCAAACAATCAATGAAAAATTTGGAGGAGCTCCGTCATGCATGAACCACATGCGCCTTCTAATAATAAGAGGTACATCTTCTAAAAGAACTGGAAGTTCATTTTCTAGAAAATGAAGGTATGTCGCACCGGTCAACCGTGCAGGAAGGAAAAATGGTCCTATTAAATAATCTGCGATGATGCCAAGCCAAACATTGACCGAAAATGTTTGTTGAAATCTTTTTACAATTATGGCATGTGGATTTACATTTGCCCATATGTGGTCATTATGAAAATTCATAATGCCATGTCTTGAAAAGTTGTCTTCATCCGTAAACAGAATATCGGCAGCGAAATTGGGATTGTTTGCTATTTTATTTAAAATCCATTGGCAATACTGTATGCGAAGCGGATAGTCAGTAGATAGCAAATGTTGTATACGTTGAACGTGATATGGATACAATAAGTTATCTTTTAAAATATTCCAAACAGTTCTGTTACCAACATTTAGTTCATCAGCAATTTTTCTGGTACTCGTTTCTGGATGTTGATCAATTATTTGAAGAATCTGGTTTTCCAATGGTGGAGTTCTCACAGTTCTGGGTCGTCCAATAATATTCTTTGATTTGGCAAAAGTTTCAGTTTCTTGTAAACGAATATGTAGCTTAGTAAACGTATCTGAACATGGTAAACGATTATTAGGATAACGCTGGGCATACATACGTCTAGCCTCTAAGGCATTACCATTAGCTAATCCATACAAGAAGTGCATATTAGCCATTTCAGCATTAGTAAACACAGGCATCGTTGTTAACTTAATACAAAAAGATCGTATTATTAAAAATTTATTGTTCGTTGTTTCCGTTGGTTTTTAGGTTTGACACAGTTGTCAACGTTACTTCAAACGTCACTTATAATAAGCATGTTTTTCGTATTACTTCTAAAAACCAGTAGCGTCACCAGGAAAAATTAATTTCAAATACAATCACAGCTAATTTATTACAAACAATTCAACACCCTGTATCTCATTAACGACAAAACTTATCACACATGTTTATATGAACTTTTCGTCTTAAAATTGAGTGACGAAGCGCCCCATATAATATTTTAGATTACTTAGGAAACAGCCTGTATATGTATGGATATGTATATACAGTGTTAGTAAAAAGTCCCGGAACGGTCGAATAACTTTGTTATTTGAAAATTACGATTTCTGAAATTTGGTATGGGGGTATAGTTAATATAAATGCATTTTATGCAATACAGCTTATATTTTTTTCACTTCCAATTTAATCGGCAATACGTCCAACTTTTTTTTTAAACGAAACGCCCAGATTTTTTTAACACTTTTGAATGCAAAATAAAAAACTACGTTCAAGAAGTATTAAGATGTTTATTTTTATTCACAAGAAAACAGTTAAAAAATTAAAAAAGTGTCTTAATACAGAAAAAACAAGGTACCTTTGGAAAAAGTTGTTGTTTAGTGTTTGCATTCTTTTTGCCGTCACATTTGACAATTTTAAAAGCGTTTTAACTTTTGCATCGCTATAAATTTACTTATTTTAGACATTGACACACTTGAAAATGGCAGTAAAACTTACTGAATCAGAACGAATTGAGATATTAATGATGCGTGGGTACGGTGATCGTCAACGTTCTTTTCAAGTGGTTCGTATTTTGTTTAATACTGTTTATCCGGATCGTTACATTAGTAAAAGTACAGTACGAACAATTCAAAAGTTTGAAGTCTTTCGTCAGGTGAAGGATTTACCTAGAAGGGGACGTCCATTAACAGCAACAGATGAAGAAACTAGTTTGAATGTGATACTTACAGTGGAAAAAAATCATCACGTGTCCACAACAGAATTAGGTCAAATTCATGAGATCTCTCAAAAATCTGCTCGTAAGATTCTTAAATCAGCAAGAATGAAAGCCTATAAAATGTATACCGTCCATGAGTTAACTGAAGATGATCCAGATCGTAGACTACATTTTTGCGAAACAATAACGGAATTGATCGAGCAGCAGCCTAATGTTATAGATCACATCATTTTTTCAGATGAGACAATGTTATGAGACATAATTATCGCTACTGGTCAATTGAAAATCCGCATTGGATTGAAGAAATCCATAGACAGCGTCCTCAAAAGGTGGATGTCTGGGCTGGTCTTGTTGGAAACAACATCATAGGACCATGTTTTATAAGACGAATTTTAACTGGCAACGTCTACTTAAATTTCTTGCGAAATGAGGTTGTTCCAGCACTTGCGGCCCTCTTTCCAAATGCAAACATAGGTGACCACCCTAATGCACATTTTTGGTTTCAACAAGATGGAGCTGCCCACCATTTTGCCCATAATGTCCGCGATTATTTGAATGAAATTTTTTCCGGAACGTTGCATCGGACGTAGAGGAGCAATGGAATGGCCAGCACGTTCGCCAGATCTCTCGCCATTAGATTATTTCTTTTGGGGTCACTTGAAATGTCAAGTGTACAAAAATCGTCCCCATAATCTTGAACAATTGGAAGAGAGAATAGTTCAATATATAATTCTTAACAGTATTGCCAACTTAATTCTTTTCTTTCTACCAACATAATCTAACACGTCCAACATTGCAAATTGTTATACACCTCCATAAAATTCAAACCAAAAGTGAAATTTGCCGACAAGATATTGGTCTGGTGCGTTATTTCTCAAGCAAGAATTTCAATACCTCACTTTGGAAGAGTTAAAGATGAAGCTCTAAATGCGACTGTCTATATTCGCAAATGTGTACCTAAATTGATAAATTTCATTAATACTCATCATCCAACTGATGATGTCATATTCTGGCTTCGATGCCATTATGCTAGAATCACAGAACTGGTTAACTGAACGTAACGTCAATTATATATCTAAGGAAGAGAATCCCTCAAACGTACCCCAGGCTAGTACCAAAGTTTAAGGTTGGAATAATCTAGAAGTGGATATAAACGTCGTCCAAAAAAATTTATTTAGTTATTTTTCAAAACCTTTTTAGTCATTTGTGTAATTAGGCAATTAAAATCCACGTTGCCCTTTATATTCCTACAATAAACCAAAATTATAAATTATGCTGTGGGCGGAATTGGTGTATGTATATACTAACTTTTACTTTTTAATACGTTTAGTAATTGTCTTAAAAGAACAATGGGTTGACCAGCTTTACGCCGTTATAATCATCTCTCTGTTATCTTTCAATGGCGCAGCAAAATCTGAACTTAATAAAGTCGATAGTAACGTTGTAGAAGTCATTAAACGGGTTCGAATTTAAATATTAAATTCGGAAGCGTTTCGTGAATATGATTACGAAGATATTATCAATTAAAACCTGACATTATTCGTAGATTTTTTTAATAAAAGGTTTGCATTATACTACCCACCATAATGTGTATTGTTTTGAAAGGCCTTTCTAGATTGATGAAAATTTTCATTCACGCCACTATTGTAGCCTGCAAACTAGGCCCAAAGAACATCAACGATAGCTTAGAACACATCCTTCAACACACTTAGTTTGAGCTGAACATTACTTAGATTTGTTGGAGAATTTTTGTCTCTACCGTGGTTGAAACGTTAAGGTATCGTGACATTCTAATACCGTCCACTGAACATTTTACCCCGGCACAACGAAAGGAAATTAATAATAATTTGTTCTAGTAGTGTCAGGAATATCAATTTCAATCTAAATAGAATGCGGCGCCTCCACCATTTTCTTTTTATTATTATATACATATTATTAACCCCAACTTTCCTCGCCTTTCCTCAAAATTGTTATTCAGAAATTTATTATTAGATCAGCCGGAATACTCGCAATGGAATATCTCATTGTAAAGTTTGCCTATCGACTTTCGATTCAACTTTCTTCCGCCAATTATTCTTCTACACTTCGTCGGAACTTATTTAGTATTACATTCAACTGAACATATCGGGAGGTTTAGAGGGAATAAAAAAGAGAGGGAACTGCAGCAACTTTTTACCGAGTATTAAATTGCTCTGTACTCCATCAGTTGAAGAGTTGAAAGTTTTGAATTTGAAATTACATACATATACATAAAATGTATGCATTTTAAATAGGTAGTGATAGAAATCTTTATTTATTATACACAATAGCACGCAATAGTGAGATTAAAATCTTAATATATTGTTCTCTTGTTGGGTACAAATATATAAAGAGATAAAATGGGTAGTTTAAAGATAATATGTAATATTATGTCATATATGAAAGTATGTATGTAGGTTAGTAGGTACCTAGAGTGGTTTACGAACCTATGTACATTAAATATATTAAACGGAAAATGTATCTACCTATAGTAGATGTGTACATTGTATGTAAATATGTGATACCTATTACTTGAATATTTAAAACTATAATGCTTTCCCTTATCGTTGCGTTGCTAATTAATATAATGGAGTATTGCTGTACCGACATGAATGTGTGCTTGAAGTAAACCAACTGGTTAAATGGAGTAATATACAGGGTGTCCCAGCGAGACCGTTCATTAGAAGTTTACGGGGTTCTCGCAAAAATATTAATTTGAAAATTTAGAACTATATATAGTTGGTTGTGCTCTCTCCAATTAAAATATTTTTAGAGTCCTAGCATTTCCGGTTACACCGGAAGTCGCCATCTACTTTGCTATTTTTAATGGAACACCCTATATATTTTTACATATTTGGATTTGCTTATTATTAAGCTTTACAAATATCTTTAATTTTTGCAATTTGATATGGGTGTTTTGTAGTTATTCGATGTTTTCTAAAAAAACATTACTGTAGCAGACATTTATTCAAAAAATCAGAGAACACTCGATTTTTCGAATATCGACTTAGGATTCATAGTATGCTTAAACAACATGTTGGAGTATGTCTTAGCACCGAGAATGGCTGTCTAAATTGTGTGGTTACCTTACTATTGCACGTTAACTTCCCGAAAATTTGAAGAACCATAACTTAATTTTTTCAAATGGCACCCCCGATTTTTTATTAGTTAGTCATCTTCAGCATCTAATTATACATCTTTTATATTCCACATGTCCTATACCTGAAATTCATAGTTTAGGAGATAATTAGAGTTTTTGAAGAATGCACACATAAATCATCGATGCTTATCTTGGGTGCCATGGAAAATTAGCGTTCTCAAAGATTTATTGCTAAAATCTAACGTCAAACTTACTCTTCGTCGTTTAATGGTAGTAAATTAATAATTATCCGTTAAGTGCCTTTACATTATTGCTATAGAGTTGAAATATAGAACAATGACGAAAACAATGTTTACACAAATCAAAAAATTCACACAAGTTAACTCTGTCGTTGGGGTCTTGAGGATGAAGGTCTTGCACTAATGAGTTAGCTTGTAGTCGTGGAAGTGATGCTTTTTCAAAATTCTATGTACTGAAGACTTACTGATTTGCAGATCTTCTTCGGCAGCTCGAATTGAGGCGCTGGAATTGGCCTCGAAATAAGTTAAGGTATTCAATTTTTCATCCTCATCATCAACTACACTTTTTGTCCGTTTAACGGATGAGCAATTTGACCAAAACGCACAAAATTTACTTCTATTCTTCTAAATTTACCTTTGTCATCCGAGGTTCTACTAAGAACTTTGTCGCACTTTCCCGATATAAAAAATAAATTAAGTATTTCTTAATTTGTATAAATATTGTTTTCGTTAGCGTTATACATTTTAACTGTAAGTAACGACGAAGTGTAACTTTGACATTAGACTTTGACAATAAGTCTTTGAGAACGCTTATTTTTCATGGCACACTAAATAAGTATCGATGAGTTATGTGTAACGTGTGCATTTTTTAAAAGAAGCTAATTATCTCCTAAACTATCAATTTCAGATATAGGACATGTTGGATATAAAAAGTGTAAAATTAGACGCTGAAGATGGCTAACTAATAAAATATGGGGGTACCATTTGAAAAAATTAAGTTATGGTTCTTCAAAATTTAGTTAACATGCCATAGTAAAGTAACCATATAGGTTAGACAGCCGTTCTCAGTGCCAAAACATACTCCAACATGTTGTTTCTGCATATTATAAATCCTAAATTGATATTCGAAATATCAAGTGCTCTCCGATTTTTTTAATAAACGTCTACTATAGCAATTTTTTTTAGAAAAAATCGAATAACTACAAAACGCCCAAATCAAATTGCAAACATTAAAGATATTTGTAAAGCTTAATAATAGGCAAATCCAAATATGTAAAAATATATAGGGTGTTCCATTAGAAATAGCAAAGTAGATGGCGACTTCCGGTGTAACCGGAAATGCTAGGAATCTAAAAATATTTTAATTGGAGAGAGCACAACCAACTATACATAGTTCTAAATTTTCAAATTAATATTTTCGTGAGAACCCCGTAAACTTCTAATGAACTTCTAATGACTCGCTGGGACACCCTGTATATATTCTAGCAATTATCAAATCATTAAATTCATACTTATTGGTTTTATTCATTTTTTGCTCAATTAAAAATAACACCACTTTTTCTGTAATACAGAATAATGCAATACTTTTCCACATAACTGCTATAATATACACTTATAGTTTCACATGAACTTTTGACCAGAATATAATGCTTTTCTTAAAATATCCGGCAAACAATTAAAGGTAAAGCTTCATTGCAAAGAAAAGTTAACACAAGTGAAAATAACAATGAAAAAATACACATATGTATTACAGTTTTTGCAGAAAGTATTTATAATAATGATAAGCTACAACAGCGAAACTTCTATAGGTCCACTTATCTACAGAAAAATAGTTAAACAAACTGCTCTCTCTCTCTGATCATTGACGATCTGCTCAACATATTGCACGGAAAAGGCTTTAACGCACAGGGGTATGTAGATGACCTAGTCGTTACAATAAAGGGCAAACATGAAAAGGTTATTACAGAACTAATACAACAGGCCCTTAACACCATCAGTAACTGGTGCTGTAGGGAAGGACTTTCTGTCAACCCAAGCAAAACCGTTGTTGTCCCATTTACCAATAGAAGGAAATCGTCGCTGGACACAGTGTTGCTGAATGGTGGACAACTAAACTACTCCAGTGAAGTCAAATATCGAGGGATCACTCTCGACTACAGACTAAATTGGAATCAGCATCTTCATAAAGTTCTCCAAAAGGCTACAATGGCCTCTTGGTCTTGCCAGAGACTTTTTGGAAGAACTTGGGGTCTTAAACCAAAAATGATATACTGGTTATATCAAATGGTTGTGAGACCTATGGTCACATACGCTAGCGTAATTTAGTGGCCAAAAGCCAACGAAAAGACAGCACAAAGTAAGCTGCAGAAACTGCGGCGATTACTATGTCTGGAAATCACAGGAGCGATGAGCACCTGCCAAACTGCCTCAATGGAGGTATTACTGGGATTAGCACCCTTGCACCTGTAATTAAGAGAACTGCAGTTCTCAGTGCCCACCGGCTGAGTATATCACATCGATTTAAAGACAGTGACTTAACCGGACACTTAAGGATTCTAGACGACCTCCGAGAAGAGATTCCATCCTTAACTAAACCAACAAACAGCATGACTGTCAAATTGCATCACCAGCGACCATTTAGGGTGTAATTTCCGAGCCGCGAGGAATAGAGCTCTGGTGGACCCAACTTTGAAAATGGAGCCAGTGTCTGGTATACAGACGGATCCAAAACTAGCAACGGGGTACAGGTTGGAACTTAAAGACTGGGAAGCAAAAGAAATGGCATTCCTCTGGAGAAAAACACCCGCACAAACACAGGCGAAGAAATTCATCAACTGCTCGCTAAATAGTAACGAAAAACTTCTTGATCTAAGAAAATCAGACTTAAAATCCCTCACGGGCCTACTTACTGGCCATTGCACTCTAAAATACCACCTCAGAAAGATGGGCAAAGGTGATCAAGACACTTGTCGCTTTTGCAAACTGAGATCTGAAACAGCCGAGCACATACTTTGCGAGTGCGAGGCACTGGGCCGAAGGTTTCAGCATCTAGAACAGGCGACTGTAACGCGTGATTAGATTAAGGAATTGGCACCCAAACTAATCCTGGGATTCGTTAGGAATATCGGATTAGAAGGGTACTAAAGGAATGGGATATTCACAATCGATCAATAGGTCGCAGTGAGGTGAGGTTATAGAGCTTGCAGGACCCTTCTTATACAATACAACTTAGTAATGAGTGTTGGATCCTTTATTCAAAACAATTTAAAAAACCCGGTTCTTCATACTGTCTATTAAAACCGTCAATGTTGAAGCAGCAATCTCATTCCAAAATCTCGTTATCGCAGATTTCAATCCTTTAATGTTTTCGTATTGGTGATTATTGACATATACTTCCCTATTCGATATTCCCCAAAGATTTTCAATTGGGTTCAAGCCGGGTGAACGAGCAGGCCATTCCATTAATTTGATTTCTTTTTGTTAAAACCACTCCTTGGATCGTTTGGAAGAATGGATAACTGTGTTGTCTTGCTGAAATATCCAATCTTGCAACGGCATTTGTTCACCAAAATCTATTAGAATTGTTTCTAGAAGTTCTACATAAGACTCAGAATTCATTCGTATCGAAATAAAACATATAGGAGTTTTATTGTTATGGGTAAAAGCCACCCAAAGCATTACACTACCGCCATCAAAATTTCTACTCACGGCAACTTCAGTGTTCTTACGCAAATCGTGTCAATAATATTTAAAGCCATCAGGTTCGTCCAAATTAAATTTCTTTTCGTCGGAAAATATGACGTTCTTCCATTCATTATCCCAGCTCATATGATTTTGTGCAAATGTCAGCCTTGTTTGTTTGTGACTCTTCTTTAAGGGGAGGTTTTGAGACCTTTTTCTGTCATCTAAAGCGGTTATTACCGGATAAAATTTGTTGTACACGTCTCCTAGTTACTGGCAAATTTAAATCACATTTGATTTGTTGTGCCGTTACATTACCAGAAGAGCCTAACCGAAATATCGATGGGTGCTGTCTTCGCGTAAGTTTTTGATTCCTTTAGGATGATATTTGCCGTAGGAATTATCTAAACTGATGAAATTATTGGTGAGGTGATGGGATCGCCTCAATTTCTTGGCTATTGCTCGGGTTGAACATCTCATTATAACAATTTATTTTTGTGTTTTCATCCTCATTAATTGGAATCTTAGATTTTACAATATCTTCAAGCTTGTAGAAGCACCTAAATTCTTCTAAAGTTGCCCCTCTTATATCCAAACTTCTTCTCAGAACGTCCAATGCCGCATGAATTTCTGTTGATGTTGGAGGCGTACTAGTACTTCCCTCTATGTCTTCCGTTTCTTTAGCCTTCTTCAGCTTAGCTGTTTTCGCCTAAGCTTTGTGCCTCATCATCGAGAACAAAACCAACCTTTTTAAAACAATTAACAATTGTAGAACATCGTACATTTTCCCATGCTTTCTTTAGCATATGGATTGCGGTAAGAAGTGAAATGCTTTTGGCAACATCTTTGGCTTGGGTTTGGTTTCCTTCATCTTCATCTCATATCCTTTCGATATAATGTTTTTAAGGATTTAGTGATTCCTTGATCAAGAGGTTAGAGCAATGATGTAGTATTGGCTGGTAGAAACACTAATTTTATGTTTTTTAGTAGCACATTTAGAGGGACGGTGCAATTGTCTAGAATTACTGCAATTTTCCTGTCTTTTAGCTTCTTATTCCATTCCTTAAGCCACTGCTGGAATAGCTCACTTGTCATTCATGCGTTTGAATTACTCATAAAGTCACTGGTAAAGATGCACCTCTAAAACACCGTAGATTATTATATTTTCCTATCACTATTTATTGCTGTTTGTCCGTACCAGACATATTGCAAGTTACCAAAACTGCAACACGCTCCTTTTGCTGTTTCGTCTGTATTATAAATTTCATCTGGTTCAAAATCTCTTAGACGATTTGATGCAGCTTTATGCAGCTGTGCTATCAGCATCTTTTATTTTTCCGTGAAGTTTTTTATAGACAATATTGTTTCTTTTTTCCCATTGATGCCAAAATTGCGACTTTTGCCATTAAAATTTTTGGGTTCGAGCATTTGTGAACCATTGCAAAAAGGCATTTTCTACAGCAACATCTTTTCCATCTCGTTTTACGCTTTGGATAGTACTGTCTTCCCTAATTTTCTCCCGATTTCGTACAAACCTGCTAATTTTATTGCAGCACTGCGCTGACTACATGACGGTAGAGCATCGTACTTTTTCAACATTTCACATTTCTCACGTAGATTTAAACTTTGTTGCGTTCCGTTAGGCAGTTTGAACTTGTACGCACGAAAGAAAAAGTGAAACTGAAGAATATACCGCAAAACCACCATTAACTTATTCGTTACATCAGCATACACGGGATTCCCCGGTCGAATAACAAGGCTAGTCAATTGACACGCACATACGATGATTCAAAAAAACCGGCGTATCGATTCATATAAACGAAAAATTTAACATTAGTCGTCATACAAATAGGCATGATAAACAATGATTCATATAAGTGGAATCTACTTTACAAAATAACATTTTTGCCGTTTCGTTATGTTCAAAAATAAAATTCTAGGTAATTCCTAGCTATTACAGTTTCTAAATATTTATAGGGGAACTACAAAGTGATATGGAACTATAGAAATTTCGCTGAGTATATATATAAATAAGTTCTAACTTGAGTATTGCAAGAATCAGTCGAACAACTAGCTGAGACCATCAAAAATACATGAGTTGTGAATGTGTCTCCTTGTTTCGCAGAACCCGGTAGAACTTATTGCCCAACTTTATCGGAAAGTTTTGCTGATTAAAATCTCCTTATATTCCACCGAATCAGCACTCGCGTCCTCCGGCTAAAATAAAGTAGTAAAATATGCAAACCTGAATGTTGCATAATCCTCATATTTCATCGTTAAAACTATTTATAAACTGTGTAATGAAATTTTTTTTTTCTAGGCGATTTATTACACCTAAAAGGCATAAGATATAATTCCACGCTACCATTACTTATCATTTACAGGTATCTAACTTGCAATAAACAATCCTATCCAATTCTTTTCCCAGTAAATAATATATTACAAAGTTTCTTTAGTGAAGTCGTCCGACTATAAAAATAAATTGACCGCTTGTGTGGTGAAGGTCTGATTTTTCTTATTTTCAACTTTGTAGCTTTATTATTTAAGATCGGTACGGTCTGAATTTTATTACCACGTAGATTTGAGAGAGATCTTATCGCACATGCCCTGTAGATATTCGATTCGTATGTTTCCGGAATAAAGCTTGAAATATTATTTACACTTAAAAATCCTGTTTGTGGCATATCACATAAGCTATATACGCCCACTTCCAGATGATTATTAATGATCTTCTTAACAAATAAATTTGTTCAAGCAATAACAAAAAAACAAAAGGTCATTACCGACAGCTTTTTTAGTTGACGAAAATGGGAAGCTGAACACAAAAAACTGTTTTCTTAAGATATTTTTGTCTGGAATAACAACGTCGCATTTTTTTTAATATCTAAATTAGTTCCTGTCGTTTAAGTAGAAATGAAATTATACGTTGAGAGCCGCAGTAGGCAAGTATTAATCAGCTTAACGTGTCTGTGTAAATCCCCTAGAAAATGACGTATTTTCTAGGGGACTAGAACGCTAACACTTTAATACTATTCGATTCGTATTAGCGTATCTATTAATGTACTTCAATAGTAATAATATTTGTCGTATGCAGTAATAATTTTATTGGACATACAGCGTAAAAAGTCCCGGAATGGTCGAATAACTGTTATTTGAAAATTATGATTACTGAAATTTGGTATGGGGGTGTAGTGAATATAAATGCATTTTATGCAATACAGTTTATATTTTTTTCACTTCCGGTTAAATCGGCAATACGTTCAACTTTTTTTTTTAAACGGAACGCCCAGATTTTTTTAACACTTTTGAATGCAAAATAAAAAACTACGTTCAGGAAGTATTAAAATGTTTATTTTTATTCACAAGAAAACAGTTAAAAAATTAAAAAAGTGTCCTAATACAGAAAAAACAAGGTACCTTTGAAAAAAGTTGTTGTTTAGTGTTTGCATTCTTTTTGCCGTCACATTTGACAATTTTAATAGCGTTTTAACTTTTGCATCGCTATAAATTTACTTATTTTAGACATTGACACGTTTGAAAATGGCAGTAAAACTTACTGAATCAGAACGAATTGAGATATTATTGATGCGTGGGTACGGTGATCGTCAACGTTCTTTTGAAGAGGTTCGTATTTTGTTTAATACTGTTTATCCGGATCGTCACATTAGTAAAAGTACGGTATGCCGAACAATTCAAAAGTTTGAAGTTTTTCGTCAGGTGAAGGATTTATCTAGAAGGGGACGTCCATTAACAGCAACAGATGAAGAAACTAGTTTGAATGTGTTACTTACAGTGGAAAAAAATCATCACGTGTCCACAACAGAATTAGGTCAAATTCATGAGATCTCTCAAAAATCTGCTCGTAAGATTCTTAAATCAGCAAGAATGAGAGCCTATAAAATGTATCCCGTCCATGAGTTAACTGAAGATGATCCAGATCGTAGACTACATTTTTGCGAAACAATGAGGGAATTGATCGAGCAGCAGCCTAATGTTTTAGATCACATCATTTTTTCAGATGAGGCAACGTTTTGTCTCAACGGCACTGTGAACAGACATAATTGTCGCTACTGGTCAATTGAAAATCCGCATTGGATTGAAGAAGTCCATACACAGCGTCCTCAAAAGGTGAATGTCTAGGCTGGTCTTGTTGGAAACAACATCATAGGACCATTTTTATAAGAGGAAATTTAACTGGCAACGTCTACTTAAATTTCTTGCGAAATGAGGTTGTTCCAGCACTTGCGGCCCTCTTTCCAAATGCAAACATAGGTGATCACCCTAATGCACATATTTGGTTTCAACAAGATGGAGCTCCCCCTCCCATTTTGCCCATAATGTCCGCGATTATTTGAATGAAATTTTTCCGGATCGTTGCATCGGACCAGCACGTTCGCCAGACCTCTCGCCATTAGATTTTTTCTTTTGGGGTCACTTGACATTTCAAGTGTACAAAAATCGTCCCCATAATCTTGAACAATTGGAAGAGAGAATAGTTCAAGAAGCCAATCGCATCACTCCAGAACAAATACAAAATTCAATAAGAAATTTTACTGACCGTTTACATTTTTGTCAAATTATAAATGGAGAGCATTTTGAACAATTATTGTAATCGCAACCTGAATAGACAGGTATCTTGATTTTTCTGTATTAGGACACTTTTTTAATGTTTTAACTGTTTTCTTGTGAATAAAAATAAACATCTTAATACTTCCTGAACGTAGTTTTTTATTTTGCATTCAAAAGTGTTAAAAAAATCTGGGCGTTCCGTTTAAAAAAAAAAACTTGGACGTATTGCCGATTAAACCGGAAGTGAAAAAAATATAAACTATATTGCATAAAATGCATTTATATTAACTATACCCCCATACCAAATTTCAGAAATCATAATTTTCAAATAACAAAGTTGCGACTTTTTACTAGCGCTGTATACCAATTTGATTGTTCTATTTGGATTTCTATATGCATATTATAAGAGGCTCTTTGTACTATGCTTTTCCATGTTTAAGAAATATCCTCCAATTCTGTGGACGAAAGAAGACCGTAGAAAATATTGTCAGAATTCCAAGATGGTCGCCAGGTAACCGCCAATTTAAATTTTTAAAGTGATTTTTCACTGAGATCCACCTAGTAAATGTTACCAAAAAACATGCGCCTTTTAAAGCTAAACTTTACTCGAGTAATTTTTGTTTAACACTTTTTGACGTATCTATTAAAATAAAGTGGTGGGGGCTAATTCGATGTTTTTTTAAATAAACAACTCCTAAACAACTGAACAGATTTTAACAAACTTAGTCTCGTTGGAAAAAGCATTTATTGTTCCATCAAACGCGTCTTACCTACGATATGTCTAATTCTTGGTGATGCCGCTAGAGCGCCCTTTTCGAAATAATAACAGGAAATTGCAAAATTCTCAAAAAATTTAAATACAATAATATGACTCTTTTTCCATAAAAATGTCATATGAGTAAATCATTGGATTTTCTCAAAAATAAATTGGGAGAGCTTAATAGATCTCGTAAAAACATTACTAAACACTCTGGTGCAAATGTAAATGAAAATACAACCCTTGTACCTTATGAAGTATCTCAGATTGTCGCTAAATGTGGAAAAAACCATACAATTGCTGAAGAACTTTTACTACCATTAGCAATAATTCTAGGCAAGAGAATGTTAGGCGATGCAGCTGCTAAGCTAATAGGTACTGTTCCGCTCTCTAACATACTGTCCAAAGACGAATTATTGATATGGCCGATAACATTGAAGAGATCTTGCTGGTCAGACTTCGCATAAGTGACATGTATGCCCTACAATTGGATGATAGCACAGACATATCAAAAAAAGCAATAATGTTGATTTTCACAAGATTTTTGTGGAATGACCAGATATTTGAAGATTTTCGTTTTTAGTGCGAAAAACTTCACACAACAGCAGACGATATTTTTACTGCATTAAATTTTTTCAATGAACATGACATCACCTGGACAAAATGTGTGGGCTTGTCTACGGATGGAGCAAAATCAATGGCTGATAACAAAACAGGACTTGGCTCGTATCAAAGCAGTAAACCCTGACGTGAAATGGACACACTGTTGTATTCATCGTGAAGCCTTAGTAGCCAAAAGATTGCCTAAACTTTTGTAGTAGATACTTAATGACATCATTAACTATATTAAAGCTCGACCACTGCAATTATTTTCTCTGTTGTGCAAAGAGATTGGCAGTGAGCATGAACAGCTTCTTATTCATAGGGACGTAAGATGGCTCTCTCGAGGTAGGATCTTAGCAAGATTTTTTGAACTGAGAGATGAGATTCGTGTTTTCCTTATCGACACCAAGTATGCAGATTTCCTCACTGACTTTTCTCGGCTTTGCTCAATTGCCTATTTGCGCTGATGTGTTTGAACACTTGAATGTGTTAAACTTAAGTTTGCAAGGGAACAATGTAGACATGTTCAAAGTTGAAGATAGGATTAATGCTATGGTCAAAAAGTACTATATCTGGGCGGCACGGATTGAAAAAGAGTCGTTTACTAACGTCCCTACTTTGAAACAATTCTTGGAGTCTTCAGAGGATAGTTTGCCTGACTAGATAAGGGGCATAGCCGAGCATCTACGCAGCTTAGCCGCCACTTTTAGGGATTATTTTCCTGAACCTGACCCTGGCGATAGTTGGATTCGAAATCCTTTCAGCTGTCAAGAAATATAAAAAATCCACGGCCTCGCAGAAGATGAACAAGATGAACTTGTGGATTTGTCTAGCTATTATGCTGCAATAAAAATCAATTTTAATGGTGAACAAATTGCGGACTTCTGGGCAACAGCACGCAAGGACTACAAAGAACTTGGAGATAAGGCAATGAAAATATCCTGACTGATTGTGCTATCAGCTTCTTCAGAAGTTTTCTAAAGACTTTTCAGCAGTTTTCTATAGTCTTTAGAAAACTTCTGAAGAAGGTGATAGCGCAATCAGCGAAACGTCAACAAATTTTCTTTCTTCGATATATCAAGCTACGAATAAGATATTAAGATTAGTGGCGGCTTGTCCATAGGGACATTTGGTCAATGACCTCCCAAAAATTTTGACAATATATAAAGAAATATTAATTATTACGTGTTTTATTAAAATAGGTAATTTCCTCGCAAAAGTCGCAAATATACTTAACTTAAAATTTATCGGCCGTTCCTCGTATTCCAACCTCCTGAACATTGGGCTGGCGGTGCGAATTGACCTCGTCGTATTAAAGCTACGCGGAAATATCCGAAGAACTCCCAGCACCCGAACCGACCCGAACGTACGAAGTATATAATCTAGTTTGGGTCGTAACCCCGCTATTTGAAATCGAATTTAGGTTAATTTCCGATGAAATCTTAGATGGCAGCACAAGTGCGTAGTTGGAAAAGTAGTTTTCGGATTTACCTGTAGTTCCTGTGTTTATAATTTATAACAGTAAACATGTGTTTTAACCTTGTTTTAACAACCTTCTTTTAGCAAAGTTTGTCGAAAGTGCGAGTGCGATTTGTTTGTGATCTTTATTGAATCTACCAGATTTTCATTAGATTTTTTTTTTCGTTTGAGTTTAGGTATATTACTTTTCTTTTAATTCGATGTAGTTTAGTTTACATTTAGAAAGAAAATAATAAGCAAAGTAATATTTGCATTTTTTTTCGTCAGTGAATTTGTTCTTAACTCAATGTAATACGTTATTGTAATAAAATAAGAGCATATATATTGTTTGGTAATTATTGTCAACCTTTATGCATACTTTCGCGCATAAAGACATTTAACGTCGATTATTTACTTTAAAAACAAATATATGCGATTTCAACACTGTTCCACTGCTAAAGAACGAAGAATGGACCTCCAGTTTAAGACTATTTAAAGCGGAATTTAAAGGTAAAATATTTATATTTTTTAAGTATGCCTATTTTTAAATTTATTTTTGACCTCCCACTATAATTGACCACGAGCCGCCACTGATTAAGATACCGTTTTCACTAACCTATTTAGATATCATTTTACTACATTTTTATAGAAAAAAAGTCATATTAGTACATTTAATTTTTTTGAAAATTTTGCAATTTTCTGTTATTATATCGAAAAGCGCGCTCTAGCGACATCACCAAGAATTAGACAAATCATAGGTAAGATGCGTTTGATAGAACAATTAATGTTTTTTCCAACGAGGCCAAGTTTGTTAAAATCCGTTCAGTCGTTTAGGAGTTACAGCTGTTTATTTAAAAAAAACATGGAATTACCCCCACCACTTTATTTTAATCAATACGTCAAAAAGTGT
>SMLS01073288.1:0-11755 GCA_004785975.1 Popillia japonica | reverse complement strand
GCAGAAAATGGTCTGTTGATAACTCAGCGCTTCTATAGACCCTTACGAAATTAATATATATATATGAAATTAATTAAACGAATATGTATGAACAAATTACCTCTTTACTAACATAATAATTTTGTTTGTATACTAATATTTCGATATGTATATTCAATATTGCAGTTTATAAAACATTTTCATGGGTAGTACTACTTTGTAATACTTGTGGGTAGTAATATGGGTCATAAAACATCAAATACGCATCATGCAATACATCTATGCTTACACCTTCAGCTATACAAACTTTCATAAATTTATTCATAATGACAGGTTTGCAAACTTATCTATATTAATTATGATACATACTACGCCTTATGTAATGCAGGAATGACAAATGACCGTTAACTAGGTAAAAGTATTATTGTTCTTGCCGTTGTATATTGCACTTTTGTTCCACCCAACCTTCTCTATACACGATAAAGAATGTGTGGAAGTGTACAGATGAATGTACAGAGCCAATGCGGTAATATTCATTTGAATGAATTATTAGTAAGGAAGAATGCGAGTAAGGTGTATTTGATATTTGAATTTGTAATTCGGTGAATCTCAAAGTAATACAAGTTACACACAATTAACTGTTACTTCAAAGACAAATAATCAAAATAGGAAAATATATAAATTACATGCGGCAAATAGCGATATTCGAACACAGATTTAGAAGATTAATTGCTTAATAATTGCTCGACTAGATTTACTTAAAGTTAATAGCTATTTCTAAATAGAAAATCGACAGAATAAGCCCACTACTAAATTAAGTTAATTACTGACAGGTACAAGGTAATTTATACATAATGCTGTGATAAATTGTAAATACACAAATTCATCTTTTTTGTGTATTTGCAAAATACATGTACTGGCTGCCATACAGGATGTCCATGAATATGTGGGCAATATCTCTGATACATAAAGTTTATGTAAAAATAACACTGTATGTGTAAATATCTTTTTTTCCTAGGGTGCACCACTGCTGAGATATTCAACCCTAAACATAGAATTTGGCTAGGTGGTTTTTTTAATGCAATTATGCCGCAATTAACGAAAATAGATAACTTTTATTTCAATATTCTGGGATACTGTGATAAAGTTAATGTCTTTTGGATAGAACGATTGATAGAACTGTCAAATTATTATTTCGAAATTACAAGCTATTATAATCTCCGCAATAATAAGTTTTCCCGATTTAATTACATGCTATTTTGTTTGTATTTGTTGTGATTACATATATTTGATTTATTTGTTATTGCTTTTCTTTGTAGTACTTTCATTAGTTGTTTAGTTTAATAAAAATGGAATACACATTTAATGAGTATGCAGATATGCATTTAATGTACAGACTAGCTTCCGTTAAAGAATCTTTAATTCGACCTATCCAAAAGTGGGGCCTTACTATTAATTTTTATAAATAATTGGATAAATTGCTAATTATTTGATTTCTTTCAAGTATATTTTAATGCATATTGAAACAAAATGTTGCCTGTTTTCGTTAAACTTATTTTTTCTGGGAAACAGAGCGTTTTATGGAAATCCATTACGAGTACATTTTTCTCAATTAAGGTCCAAGGAATCGTAAAACACTTATTGGAGAGTAAAAAAGCTACACACCTTAAAATTGGATGAAAGAAATACATAATTTCATTCAAAAACAACCTAGCCAACTATGTATATGTTTAGAGTTGAATATCTCAGCAGTGGTGCACCCTGGCAAAAAAAGATATATAAGCATACAGTCTTATTTTTACATAAACTTTATGTATCCGAGATATTGCCCACATATTCGTGGACATCTTGTATATAAATAAATAACGATTCAGTATAGGATGATGTTATTAATAAAATTTTGCGGAAATACATATTTTATGAATTTTATGGCATAGAATAGAAAAGAATTCCTTTGATTCGAGACCAAATAAATTTCTATCAAGTAACTAATTGCAAGTTTAATTTTATCAGGCGGTCACCAACGGTTACAAATTTTCTGTTATTAAAGGTTGAAATCATATAACAATTTTTATATCGCAGATTCTTTATGTCGTATATTTCTTTGTTTATCTATTAATGTAATCAAATATGTAATTGGTTTGAATTTAATAGAATCATCTTCATTGAATCTTCATTTTGTTTATGAATTTGAAATGATTGTAACATGATTAAATGGTCCCGCAATTTTTTGTACCGCGACAACTCTTACTTGATGTTGTGGCATGAAATGGACATGAATCTCGCCTATACTTTTCATCACAGAAAACATGAGTGATCACTGCGGGATCAATTTGTAATAAAGCCGATTGAATAGAAATATCACGGAAGTAAACACAAAGTAACTTAAAGAACGATACGATTCCTTACATGAATAATGGTGTTTACATCAGTGTTAATGTCAATAACTGGTCTATTCAATTTATCTGCACGATAAACAGTTACAGACAGCGAAAGTTATGGAATACGGCTTACCAAAATGCTGCTTGCGTACGTGCGTACTAAATATAGCTAAAAATATAAAAAGTCTGTGCTCACAAATAAAACTAAAAAGTTCACCTCAGACCCTTCGCTATAGAGAGGGATCTGTTTTGGAGTTAAGTATTTTTATTAACACTATACTTTGATTGCTTGATATACTATATCAAGCAATCAACCATTAATTTGGGAGTTTCAAGGATGACAAAAAAAAACGAATCCGTAAGAAACAAAAGAAAAATCGATGAACTCTTAAGATTGTTACAGTGACATGGTATTGAAATTATGTCGTTTTTTACAATAAATAAAAAGCATATTTGCTGAAAGCATCATCAATGTATACATAAACAAAAACTCTTCCGCCATAAAAATTATTCCTTATAATTTTTTCCAATACACACTTAATGTAGCAAAAACTATAGGTATATAAATTATGGTTTCGTTGGAAAATCAGACATATATGTTCTAATTATGTTAATTTATGGCAAAAACTAAGTAAAAGAAAAACAATGTATACAATAGCACTGCTGTAACCAGAAAAAGCAGAAATCTAAAATTATTTTTGCTAAAAATCGCAGACGATGAAATAATTACTTACAAAAGTGTAAATCAATGCTCAACACCTCCCTGTATCTTTTCGACTAAATTTCAGCATGACATACTCCGTATAAAAAGTTGCTTGTACTGTATCAGCAAAAATTATTTAGATAAGAAATTGCCATGATTAAAAAAAGCCACTCTCTTTGGAAGGTTCACTTTTTTGTTAATATTAATTAAATGTCAGTTTCGATTTGAAGTTTTATTTGACAGGGATTAAATCTCATTTTAGATTTAAAACTTTACTCAGCATGGTATTTACACAATTATATAAGCGATTCATCAGTGAATCTCATTTTCGTAATGGAAATTTTGCAAATCGGTGTTGAGAATATACCTACACCTTGAATACTTTTATTCTTTTTACTTACTCACTAAGTAAACATATTTACAATTTTAATCTTTCTTAAAACCCGTATTACATGTTAATCTCAATGCAGCTCTATTTGAATTACCGCGCTTTTTCACACCTCCACAGAACCCTTCCCAAAATATTAAAAGCACAAACAATGAGAAATGGAGGTACAATACTGTAGCCTGCCTGGTTGAATTTCGACAAGAGTTTCCTGATTTTGTGTTACTGGAAGCTGACTCTTTCAATGTGGTCCGGAATTCTGTGTAATTTTTCGGAGAAACAGGAAGTGTAACATATAATAACGCTGGCGGTAGATCAACATTTCACACAGAGCATACTACTAAACTGTTCGAGAAATTATTACCGACAACATCTTTGCGAAGAGTCATACAACAAGTTCCCATACCATATAGTATATACAAAACAATTTTAAAGGGGAACATTGTTTTATTTCCTATTGGTTGGTGGCGTATCATGAATTGTTATCGTCTGATCATAACAGGCGCATGTTATATTGCAAGTGGTTCACCTAGCAATAACCATGGGGTCTTGGATTTGACATTTTATATATCAATTCACAAACCATGAGAACGCGGAATGCTCAAAATCCTCACGAATGTCGTGAGGATTGGAGGATGGCAGTTGCAGACAGAAGAGGGCAAATCTTAACGGAGTGGATCGCACAACATAACCTCACAGTCGAAAATAAAGGAAACGAGCCAACCTTCCAAAGAGGGGGATACACATCAATACTAGATCTGACACTATCCAGTACAAACATCTCCAGTAAAATACGGAACTGGAGCGTCCTTGAACAAGAGAGCCGAAGTGATCATAAATACATTTCCTTTGAAATTATGAAAGAAACATCATCTACACCACGCCGCAGGCCATGCAAAAGGTGGAACGTGAGGAAGCTAAATACAACTGCACTGAAAGAAGCAATTGGAAATATTCAACAGGGCACACCGCCAACCATACAAGCGTTCACAGAGACCCTACGCAAGCTGTGCAATCTAAGTATGCCAAAAGTAAACACCAACACCCGCAAGAAACCGGTCTACTGGTGGAATGCTGAAATCGCTGAACTTCGAGCAAACTGCGTCAGACAGAGAAGAAATTATACCAGGTAGGCCAGAAAAAACCAACAACAGCAAACGGAACACCACTGGGAAACTTATACAAAAGCCAAAACATCTCTCCGGGACAAGATCCGAGAAGCCAAGAAAACAGCCTGGAAAACTCAAATAGATGACGTCAATAAAGACATCTGGGGCGATGGATACAAGATCGTCAGAAAAAGGCTAACAGGACAATCGCTAAGCTTACCGATGACTATGGACCTAACAGAAAAGGTCTTTCGCCATCTATTCCCCGTGCACTGTCAAACCAACTTCGAATGGCAACAAGATGCTCCCTTCGTGGATTTCACTGAAGTAGAACTCCGAGAGGCACAACTGCGCCTAAAAGTAAACAAAGCCCCAGGCCCAAAAAACATTCCATCAGAAGTTCTTAAATGTGTTGTGCAAACAAACCCAAAATACGTACTGGCTGTATACAACAATTTAGCACAAAGAGGAGAATTCCCTCGACAATGGAAAATGGCAAAACTGGTTCTAATTAGGAAGAGAAAGAAACCTCTAGGCGACCCTAGCTCATACAGGCCTATATGTCTCTTAGACGTAGAGGGAAAATTATACGAGCACCTCTTACTGGCCAGGTTAAAGCGGGAGCTTAAACGAACCGGGGGACTGGCAGAAAACCAGTACGGGTTTCGAGAAGGCAGACAGACTGTAGACGCTGTTCTGCGAGTCCTAGACTCAGCAAAACGAGCCGCTACATTCGTGGGCCATCAACACCGCCGACTATGCGCCATGATCACGCTAGATGTTAAAAACGCGTTCAATAGCGCGTCATGGCAGCACATTTTCGATGCCTTAGAAGGAAGAGGAGTGAGAGGACATCTTCTCAATATCATCGCCGCCTATCTCTCGGACAGGGATGTTTTGCTGGAGGCCGAGGGAAGAACAAAAGTCTGGAATGTTAACAGCGGAGTAGCCCAAGGATCGGTACTCGGTCCCACGCTGTGGAATGTGGCATACGATGGCCTTCTAAAGATCAAGCAGTCGAAGGGCGTTGAACTAATCGGATTCGCTGACGACGTGGCACTGGTGGTAACTGCCGTAAATGAGGAGTTGCTAACAAGCACAGCAAACCTAGCGCTACACAGGATCTCAGAATGGATGCGAGCTCATGGACTACGATTGGCACCAGAAAAAACGGAGGCAGTCTTGCTTACCACCAAGAGAAAGATCGGAAGAATAGAGTTTGTTCTCCTTGGGCATGTCTTCGAGCCAAAACCGGTGCTGAAATACCTGAGAATCTGGGTGGACGTAAAGATGACCTTTGCTACGCACATCCGAGAAGTGGTCCCTAAATCGGAAAGGACAATCACGGCCCTTTCGTGCCTGATGCCGAACGTCGGAGGGCCACGATCCCTAAAAAAAAATGCTAGCCAGCGTAGTCTACTCTCAGGTTCTCTACGGAGCCCCCGTGTGGTGGCAAGCAACATCTAATGCTAAGTTGCTAGCGAAATTAACCGTACTGCAGAAGATAGTTGCGATTAGAGTATGCAGCGCATATAGAACGGCCTCCGCCGAGGCGGCGGCGGTGATAGCAGAATTACCCCCCATGGAACTTCTGGCTTGGGAGAAACACGCCCGTTATACAGGAAAATCGAAGCAAGAGACCGCAGAAGAACTGCTAAGACGCTGGCAAGAGAAGTGGGATCGCGGAAAACACGGTCGATGGACTCACCAACTAATCCCTAACATCCAACGCTGACTGGAAAGACCGTACAAGGAGCTAGACTATCACAGCACACAGGCGCTGACGGGACATGGCTGTTTTCGGCAGTACCTCCACCAACGGGGAAAGATAACCTCGGACAAATGCTTTTATTGCAACACTGTGGACGACGCCCAGCACACAGTGTTTGGATGCCGCAAATGAGCAGAACCCAGAAACGAGTACGAGCGAAGCACTGGCAAAAAACTCAGCCCCGTAAACATCACCGAAGACCTGGTGTCCCCACTACACAGAGAGACAGTAATAAATATCTTGAGGAAGATCCTAAAACTTAAAGAAGAGACAGACAGAAAGAGAACGTAGCCTCAAATTAGGCAGACGCACCCTACACTGAAGAAATGCGATAGCGGATTCCGGTGCGCAAGAGCACAGAGATGGGTTTTTAGTCGGTAGAAATCCGACACTACCTGCAACCAACATCTGAGCAGGTGTCTTGTCGAAGATTTTCCCATCTATAAAAAAAAGTAGATTAAAATACAGGCTTTCATATAGAAAAAAAATTGTAAAAATTTATTTAAGTTATTTCAAAACGGTATTTACTTAAAAAACACGCTTCGTATATTATGTATCTAAATATACATTTAACTCGATATTAACTTTTTGACAAAATATGTTTTTCTAGTTAAAATATTTTTTTAATTATGTTTTAAAATAAAAACTAACAAACATATTCGTATACCGCACTTTTACAAACAAATTGCGCTCGTTTCAATTATAAATCATTGGCAGATAATAAAATGCATTTCCAATTATAATGCAAACTGAATCTTAATATCTAGCCGTATAGATAATTTGCGTTGATATTACAGAGACATTTCGTAATCGACGTCTACATATATGTATGTATAGCAAAATAAGATTTATTTAAAATACAAAATCACGAGGTCACGTAAAGTTGAGCCGATAATATGGGCGGCACCGTCGAACCTGAATTAATTTGTTGTGTGACTTCCGTGTGCTTGCTCTAATTTCTTCAACAGACTTCTCCACGTCGGCCGTATTAGTAAATAATATTAACGAAGAATATCTCGAGAGGAATTAGCTAAAATTTATTTTAAGTCAAGTATGTAAATTAATTTGAAGACTACTTTTAATTATTAAGATATAATAACAAACGGAACAAAAACTAAGTTATATCATCGAATTTTAATAACATCGTAAATCGCATAAAAATTTGCGAAGGAACACCTATTCGTTAATTGATTCATGTATAAAAAATTGAGAAATTAAAAATAAGACACTTTATTCGTCAACCTTGAAGTTTTTTTCTGGACATATTTTAAATTATAATTTTTATGGATTGTCTGTTTATAAAATACATAACCGTTAACTACACAAGGTGCCGTAAAAAAGGTAATCAATAAAAAACCAATGTCATGGGCAGTATGTGGCGACATTTGAAAAAAAGACGTCTTTACAAAAAGAGGTTTTGAATAATAATGACTAGACCTTAATTAATGCGTTCTGTTTAATTATTAAGATATGTATACCGATAAAGTGATAAGAATTGCAACGAAGGACAGTACTATTTTTGGAGATATACTTTTTTACCTTCATCTTGATTTTGTTATTAGATTTAAGTTTATTGCAAATTTGTTCGTTTTACAAGATGGCATCGTAAACAAATTTGGAGCACGCAATGCTCAGAAGAACGACATTTTACTCGTACTTCAGAAGTATTTAAATGCCCTTTGTCAGGTATAGAAGGTTAAAAGTTTTTAAATATTTACGTAATGGATAGAAGCAATACAAAATTTTGAGGAAACATTTTTTTATAATCCATTCTGTACAGGAATCAGAACGTGAGAGTAATAGCTTATATTAGGAACGCGTTGACATAGCGCAATAAATTTGGAATAGAATTAGTATTAAACCGGTATGGCACGCGTATGTAGGTATACTATGTGCGTATGTCCCTATATTATTCCATAAGGATTTGTACAGCCACACGATAAGCCATATGTGGCTGTGCGTTGTTGCATACACCTACAGGTCGACCAAAATGTGGCAGTGATGACGCGTTCTGCGCACGTGTAGGTGGATTGTATACGATGACATAAGTGCTTGCGTTATAGTTTTAGCCACATCTCTCTCGCCAGCGGACAATTGGTTACCTATATACGTATGTAGTTGTCGATCTGACCCCAATTACAGCTGAGTGTTGCAACGTCATACTTTCGCCCAGCCTCTCTAACTAAAGCGTAACTGCAACGAGATTTTGATCGACATGTACACAGAATAAACCAGAAAGGGCAATAACATCAAATCCTTTGTTCTTTCAGGTAATGATTTAGATGACCTCTAATAGACTCCGCCATGACTTGAATATGTTTGGCACGAATTTCACTGTATTTGTCCCAAAAAAATTATATGATTCTAATCATACCCGCATACGCAAAGTAAGTTCCAAGTCTATTTAACAGATGTCCGCACGAACGTTAAATAATAAAAATGTTCAAAAAACAAATAGATTATCTACGTAAAGATTCCGCTATTGCGTAAAGTTCAAAATAAATTTAAAAAAGGATTTTAATTATCTGACGAATTATTACAAATATTGATACTCTAACCTCTAACGCACAACAATAGCAAAGACGGCCATATTTTCTAGAGGGTACATCCGGCATCATTCTCAACTTCCGGGAATCGTGATGACTCATAATTGTCCTTTCTGGTTTATTCTGTGACATGTAGCTTACGCGCCACAGAATGTTCGGGGGTAGAGCAAGACGCTGGTGAACCATCTAAACGTGTACCTTCGCTATATACTTACATACAATGTGTTCTGTACCGTTTTGCCAACCAGTTAGTAAACATGGCATATACCAAGTAGTTGCTTACTAAAGCTTTGCTACACCAACGTTTGTGCCTTTTCCGCCAATCCGACGCTCCGCTAGTTTATAAACTTCCACTGCTTGCTTCGTATACAACATGTTTCCAGTGTTTACTTTGCGAAGCGCAAAGCGGTTCTAATTTTCTATTCAATAAATGTCACCGTACAGTATTTGACACTTCTTCCCCACCAACACGCTATAATTACCACAGTTGTTGAGAGGATGCATAACGGAATGCTATCGATGCTCATGTTCCATGTGATGCGTAATCCTCCTGACGAACAATGTTTGTTTCTACGTCCTTCAACATTCCATTCAGCGGACATTTTTGTGCGTCGAACCGTCAGATATCTCAAAAGAGCAATATTCATCTCAAACCTTAACCTCTCGTGAATTCACTGAGGCAATCTTATCAATCTCCGTTGCCAATTTTCCATGTGCATAAATAAATACTCCTCTCTGTCAAAGTAGGTATATTAATATTGGCCAACTCCGACAAGCTGCTACTGCACCAGCATATAAAAATTAATTGATACACTGAATGAAGATACGGTGTCATAGCTAGTTTGTGAAGATTCTCTGTGACCGTTCTTAGAAGGCCAAAGTATTTCTGACATTTTACCATTTGTAAAAAACTATAAATGAATACAGTTAGAAATTGCCACAAAAAATTTAAATTAATTATTTTAGATTATTCTAAATTTTAATAATAGTTTTCATATAACATCACATATAAATTGAAACTGAAACATGAGCGTTTACCGTTGCAAAGCAATGCAGCGCAATGTAATAGCGTTCCGTTACCGACAAAATAATAGGTAATATAAATGGTTATATAACGCAAATTTTTTTAAACGGCATTAGAATACAATTGCGGCACGTTTCTAGTATTCTAACCGCTCTGCAATTTACTTACGCCCACATTACGTTTTAACATCGGTAAGATCGTAATGGCCTGAGGATGACGTTGCACTTCCCTGTTGCCTGGGTGGCTCTTATTGTTGGTTCTTTAAAAATGATTCAATTATAGAGTTGAACTTTTTATACATCCACACTACAATGTTTAATTATACAGACCTATAGATATCAAACAGAGACTATCGGCATGATCCAAGTCGTAACACTTTCAATTTCAAATAATAATTTCACTCAGTATGAAAGAATCTAAAGAGAAATGCCATCTGCATTGTAATTGTGAACTTCAGGTACGTGACGCTTTTGATAGCGTAAATTAGAATTTGTGTTACCTACTGATATGTAGATATAAATATTACATAAGACTAATATCAACTTTATTACTTATACTAAACAGGATTCGTTACCTAAAATCAGACCACGCCTGAAAGAGATTTATTGCTAATATTTTACAATAACAACTGAAATTTTGGTAATGATACCTATTAAAATTATAATAAATGAGATACTTAGAATGTGTAAAATCATATTCTCTGAATTTCAGTGCTGATTTACGCGGTGCATCCAATACTTAAGTAAAATAACTTTGCAATTCGTGGAATTTGCTTTTTGCTACAAGCTCTAAGATTTCACGGGACGCAAACGGTCTCTGAAAACAGGGGTTGCTATCGTGCAGTTCACAACCTGTAGGTGGAAATACTTCGTCAAGCAATATGTTAGTTTCACTAACATCAGTTAGTTTCTGCAATGGAATAATAATAAAATCATAGATTAATTTGGTAAATTACAACCAAATGTTGATTAGTCATTAGTTTTTTCTTTTTCATTTCCAGTGAACAACAACTCTACAGTTATACCTACTAGAATTTTATGGTATTAAACAGAACATGTTTTTTGAAAAACTTTTGTTTTACTAAAAGTGACAAAAGCAGGAAGAAACATATGAAGATAAAAATTGAGTAACTAAACACTAGAAAATAATTTTCATATGTATGAAATTATTTAATTCTTTATTAATACATAGTGCTAAACATTGTATATTTTGAATCGAGTCTAATCTGTAATTGCAATACCACACTAGTTTGATAATATTCCTTATAGTCCTTTCTAAACAAGATATGTTTAAAGATATATTTAAAAAATGAATCGATTGAAACTAATTGTGAACCAAATTTAGACGCGGTTTACTGAAAATGGTACCTTGTGATTGCAACTGAACTAACCGAGGCTGTGTTACGGTTTTGAATGGTTACTGGGATGTTTAGGTACTTGCTTTTATCACAACGCCACTGACGTAGACAACATAATCAAACAAATATTTATTTGAGTAATGGGCTTCTAATTTGTATAATGCTGTGGTTCCGCAACGAAGGTGACAGTAATAAATTAGGTAATAAAATTACAAACTGTATTATATAGATTGGTGAGAGATACAAGCTGTAAAGTACTTCTTCCGCAATTGCTCAATTCTGTTTGCCAAATAGATAAAGGTATATCTTATGTGTAGCAAAACAGGTATAAATTCAATACTCCCTTTAGTTGTCATATTTGCAGGAACAACCTGACGATTCATAGTTATAATATCCTATATTCGTTTTTTAGTTGGCTGAAGATATATTTTCCGTCATACATAAGAACTATTAGCTCTTTTAAAATAAATCTATATAATATAGAAATAATTGGGATTTGA
>SMLS01073287.1:0-25270 GCA_004785975.1 Popillia japonica | reverse complement strand
TTTTTTTTGTTCTATTATTTGAACTCCTATTCTGGTGTTGGAAAATAAATGCTATTATTATTATTATTAGAAGCTATTACAGAAGATGAAGTGGAAGAAGCAATAAAGAAGTTGAAAAATGGAAAAACACCAGGATGAGATAAAATAACAGGAGAAATGCTTAAAAATATGGGAAAAAAAGGAAAAGACATATTAAAACAAATATACAACAAAGTATGGAAAGAAGAAAAAATACCATCGGAGTGAACATTAGGGATGATTCTACCTATTTTTAAAAAAGGAGACCGGAAAGACTGCAGTAACTATAAAGGAATAACTCTACTAAGCACAGTGGTAAAAGTATTCGAACAAATATTAGAAAAGAAACTCATAGCAGTAACGCAAGAGCAGTAAAATTCACAGAGCGGGTTTAGAAAAGGAAGAAGTACCCAGGACCATATTTTTACAATCAAAGAAATCGTGAACAAAACACTAACTTATAATAAAAAGGCGTACTTTGCATTCTTTGATTTGGAGAAAGCGTTTGATCGAGTACCAAAAAAAGAATTACGGGAGACATTAAAAAAGAGAAATGTCAGTAACAAATTGATAAAAGTGATCAAGTGCCTGTATGAAGAAACCAATAATTGTATAATCAAGGATAATAGAAAATCAGCAATATTTATAACAAATGAAGGGGTAAGGCAAGGTGGAGGACTCAGTACGCTGCTGTTTATTATATACATGGACGAGATAATTAGAGAAAGCAATACAGAAACAAAACCAATGCTTGTAGGATATAGAAATTTACAACCAGTAGAAATCTCGGAGTGTGCATTTGCCGATGATATGGTGATTAGTGCGAGTACTGAAAACAACTTACAGGACAACCTGGTAATATGGAAAAATATATTGGAAAAAAAAAGGAATGAAATTAAATAAGACCAAAAGAAAAGTAATGATGGTGGGAAAAGAAAAACAAGACATGCATATACTTCTAGACGGAATAGAATTAGAACAAGTAGACACATATCAGTACCTAGGTATTACAATAGAAAAAAACGGAAATAACGATATCGAAATAAATAATAGAATACACAAAGCGAATAATGTGTACTACGTAATGAACAAAGGATTAATTAACAGAAAAGAAATCTCAAAAAGAACGAAAATGACAGTATTTAAAACAATATTTAAACCAATACTCACGTACGGGTGCGAATCCTGGATCTTAAACCAACGACAGAAAAGTAAGCTGCAAGCGGTTGAAATGAAGTATTTGAGAAGAGTAGAAGAATTGACAAGAAGAGATAGAGTACGAAATGATAGACTAAGAGAAGAACTAGAAATACAATCATTACAAGAATTCATCGAGCAAAGACAATTGAGTTGGTGGGGGCATTTACAAAGGATGGACAATGAGATACCGGTAAAGAGAATATGGAGAGCAAGAACACAGGGGAGAAGGAGCAGAGGAAGGCCTGAAGAAGTACGGGAAAATGTCATAGGAAATGGGAAGAAGCAATGCAACTGGCTCAAGATAGGAAGACAAGGGGTACATTTGTCTACGATTAAAATTGGAAAGAAACCTCGACACCCAACTTGGGTAAAAGAGGATTATCGATTATATATATATATATATATTATTATTATAAATACTCTTTAAATGAGCCCGCAAATATCGAACTTTTTTTGGTAGCGCCGGAGTTTTTTGCCCCATTAGATAGGTAATGAAAAATATAAATATGAAGTTGTGTTCTCTGTGCAGTTGATAATATTGCTTGTATGTTACTAATAGTTAATAATATTGAATATATTTACTTAGAAATAACGACTGGTTGATCACTAAACAAATTACTCACGGTATTTACAAGCGTAGAATAAAATAGTGCAACAGTAGTATATGTAGTTTACGATAATCTTCCATTATGCGGCAAAACGGAGGAGTAGAGTAGACATGTTGAACAGTTTTTGAGGAGAGTAAGTGTATTTTTCTGTTAACATACAAAAATATAATTTTTAAAATATGAAAGATCATGTAACAATAATGTTAACAATCAAAACGAAAAGGAAAATATCATTCAGAAGGGGAAATTTTCCACATTTCTCATGCGCGAACCTTTCACTAGTATGTACCGATTCAGGAATTTACTCATTATTAACGCAAACATATATATCAACGCAGTTAAACATCATACTTTTTTGTTGTCTCCTTTTTCATTGAATTCTTGCGGTTAATTGTGTAATATAAACATAGTATACTCTTTGGTAAAGGAATTATTATAAAAGGTGTCCATATTGTGTAAATAATGAGTCAGCAAGCACTTCAGTTTAGGTCCAAGATAAATACCATATTTGACCGCAGATACTCGATCTTATGAATATTTTCCAAATTAATACATTGCTAATGTTTTCTACGGAAATAAAGGAATTAGCAAAGAAACCGAAGTCTGCAAACTTGATAACCTGTACCATATCACCTATGCAAATCTGTTTGGGTAAGAAGTTTTGTATCAAACAGTAATCTTCAGACATTGTTAAAATAATGCATACGTTAACGGGAAACTACCCGTAAAAGTACAAAACGCTTGTAGATGATGGACTATCTTTTTACTTTGAAAATTATTTTTAGAGGTTAAAGTTCTTTAATAAAATACCGCTGATTGAATATTGTTTATGGGTACATTGCATTTAACTATTACCATGATGCATATGTGGTGTTATTTAATGATACTTTACTTGCACAGAGGCCAGATACTTTAGAAATGTTATGTTTGTAAACGTAATACCGCCAGTGATAGTGATAACTAAAGCCGTTGGATTATCAAAACAGAAAATCATAATCTGTAGTTTTCTCAATCTTCGACTGTGATAGCGGACTTCATTGACAATCCGTATTAGTTTGGTGGTTATCCACAGACATGAGAACTCAGCATGGACCGGGGTTAATTTCAAGGACTGTTATTTGAAATGATTAACAGCGTAGCATTATAAACTGCAAGATAGTGTGGCTAAATTACACACAAAAGTACACAGCAAGAATTGCAACGATAGTCTGACAAGCGTACAGTTTCAGAAGCCGCTGCAATTAGCACTTACCACACGAAGAAAGCACATGCTTGTATTATATCCTTCTGGGAATGTGGGTACAGGCCCAAACAGACGGAGTACATTCCTGTAGAAAGTCTGGGTGTGACTTTTTGACAGTGAACATTAAGCAATGTTCTATGTGGTTTTATAACATTATTCACCTTGAAATATTCGTAGTACGTGTAAACTTGGCATCCAGCACCTAGGTTTTGGTACCAGTAATTATTATCTTAGCTAAGAACGACTTCATAACATTCATTGTGTCATAAATAATTCCTTCCATAAATAAGATGCTCAAAAGGTACAACGATGTTTGGAAATCTTTTCAATAGCGAAAAAATTTTTATGAATTGCAGCTGTAGTTGAACAATTTTATGTATTATGCCCAAGTTTTGCACAAACGGCACACAATTCTATGAAGCAGTGACACTTATTCTGCCCGCATAATCGCATTTCTTATTTGATCACTCCTTACTCCTTCTACTTTCTTACTTTGACAGATGGAAATGTCATTTTACATATTATATTTATAGCAGGTTGTGGAAAGTTTGTTAATACCGGGCTTGCATTCTTATTTTGTAATGGATCTTGATAAGAACTATAATTTAGAAGTTGGTTTTGAATACAGTGACAAAACAATTCAGAAATTGTTTAATTGTTCAGGAATTCGACATTCAACTCGTTAACATAATTTTGCACCAAATTGGCACACAGTTTCTTCAATTTTGTTGACATGCACACATATATATATTTTACATATGTATGTGTAAACTACAGAAAGCATATCCTACTAGTCACACGAGATTTAGAAAAAAGGCTCCAGAAAATCTTTGCACAACATCTTCTAATCTCGGTTATATGATAAGCACGAACAAGCAAGAAAATTATACTGTACTATATCTGCCAAGAATGTAGTCTTATAGACATAAAGCAAATATATTGTTTTGTTTATGTATTCGCAAATATTCTTATAAGAACAATTTTATTCAAAATGAAATACAGCATATCTGTGAAATTAGGTATAAAAAGGATCATTGTCAAATACCTAGATCACAAAAACTATATGGAAAAAGAGTGTTATGTACAGGATGTCCGCAAAAATGTAGGAAAACTCTTGGATGCAGACAGAACATGAACAGAAAAGTTCATATAAAAAGATTTCCTACAGGCCCTTCCTACGGAGATATGCGTCCCTGACGACGTCGCTGGAAATCGGCTTTTGAATGATAAAGACTTTAAAAGCATTACACTGGATAGCTTGAACCATAGATTAAAAAAAAGTACTCTTGCTTATTGTCGTTAAAATGAATCGTTTATGAGAAAAAGTTCGCAAAAAATGTAGGTTTTATCAACACCAAAAACCTATTATTGTTGCAAACGTTATTATGGTACGAAATAAATAAAATATCCTACATTTTAGAACTTGCCATTACATCCTTGGATATGCAGCTGATGTATGGTCTTGCGTCTTGCAATGCTTTAGAAGCCAGAAGATTATATCACGAAAGATTTTTTAATCGTCCTCTATCAAACCAGAGGTCAACGTGTTGACCAACGTCCAAGGATAATGCTGGGCGATTCCAAGGTGGAAGAAACCGTACGTACGCCACGGCTAGAGGAACGTATTTTAAATGCTGTCGATGACAATCCATCGACGAGCACTCAACAATTATCAAGACAGTTTAACAGCTGTTATATGCATATCATGCAGTTTGCAAACTGGGTATTGGATCAGCAACGAAATAATGATAACTTCATGTGCATTATTCTTTTCGCGGATGAAGCAAGGTTTACCAAAAGTGGTATCACCAATTTACACAATACGAAAATCCTCATGTTATTATTGCTTCGCATTATCAACAGCAGTTCTAATCACTTAATATTTGGACAGAAATTATTGATAATATTTTGATTGGACAATTCGTTTTGCGAGAACGATTGAATGGACAATTTAGTATGTAGGGGTAAGTAGAGAAGGAATAAATCGTCATGCTCGCGAGTGTATCAGACTTCACGGAGCCCATTTTGAACCCTCTAATGAAGTTTTTTAATAATTTCGTTAACGGAGATGGTGGACATCTACGTCTATATTAATTACCTACTTTAAAAGAAATTCAGGAAAAACCGATCTCCACGACGTCCGTCAGGGACGCATATCTCCGTAGGAAAGCAGGAAAATTTTGTATAGAAGCTTCGTCACCGTATTTGTTCTATCTACATTCAAGAGATTTCCCACATTTTCCGGGACACCGTGTATATGGGCTCCAGGTATATATGTACAATACAATTCTATCAGAAATAAAATACCTATATAGTATAGATATTGGACAATTGATGAAAATGGAAGATGTGGATGTTAAAAAATATATAGTAAAAAACAACAATTAATTACATTTGAGTAAGGAGAAGGCATTACCAAAATGGAGGCAATGTAGAAACTATTGGAAAGGTGAAGAATATGAAGGAAGATAAAAGCTATGAGCGATTTTTTATTCGAAATTATTGGATTTGGAATGTCAAAATGTGAAATGTCAAATGTATTGTCAAAATTGTAGTTAATTGTCAGGTTGTATGGAAGAACATTGTAAAAATGAATACCGCCTAATAAAGCCGATATTATTATTATTATATATTTATTATATCTTTTGCATTAATTAAAATCATAAAATAATGGTAAACGTAAAGAAAAATACTGTTTTTTTTTATTATTTTCATAAAAAAAATAGGCACCAAATTTTCAGGAATTCTTTTGAGGCTCCCAATTGTATTAATCCCATTAGTGAAATCCGCCTGTGGACATTATTTGTGTAAGCAAGTACATAGTGAATAAAAGTACATTTACTACAGCACAACGAAATTACTTGTGTGTGCATAAGTGTCTTGCAGGTAACTCAATCTTGTTAAGTAATACCAGTTACTTCTAAAATCGATAAAAATTTTTACCATCAATAACTGCGATTACAGAGCTGATTTTAAAAACGGAGAATCGAAAAAAGGAAAATGTGTCAGTAACCTGTTCAATAGGAACAGATTCGAATTATTCGCTTTTATTGTATTACCTATTTTATTTCATACAGCAATTATTTACATGACATTGATCGTTCGGCATGAAAAATGGTCATGCAACATTGCACTTACAGTCAAAATACTAAAACTTCAATAATATTCAAAGACCATGTTTACTTCCTGTAATATAAATGAGTAAAACGTCAACCAATGATTAGAGAAGAATTGTATCCAGTGAAACGCCACTTAACTCATAAATAAGATATAAAAGAGAGCGTTCCCAGCAATTATCAATTTCAGTAGCTGTTTTACGATAATTAACGCAATTTTGCATGCTTTCTTTGTAGAAAGCATATATTTATTCCGAAAGAAATCTCTTCTAAAAGCTATTCCTCGTTAATGTGATTATACGTAACGGTTGTCCTTTAGGTGTATGTTGCTGCGTAAGCTGGGAATTATATTTTACTGCGCTCGCCGATCTGTCTAAATAACCAAAACAACATCTGCAAACATGTCAACAAGTATTAATTAAGACAGGTATTTTCTCGTGTAAGTTTTATGAAAATTAACATTTCACATCATTATTTCTACATTAGCAATTTAATTTTTGCTGTGTACTAATTCCGCTGTTTTTTCTACACAATATAAAACGTCGGATTACTTTCATTTACTGTGTGACAAGGCGTAAGTTATATTTTAGGTGTATCGATTTGATAAAATTCACCCCTCAGAAGGCGTAAAACACTAATCCACCATTTATTAAAAACGCTGGCAGCGTTTCATTTTAAGGCAATGATACATCAATTTCACTGCAAATAGAAAAGAAGAAAATGATCGATTGGAAACGCACACTTGATTATCAAAGGATTATCACGTGTTGTAATGATTTTGTTATACCCTTTTTTGCCGTTTAATACTACCCAGGCCAGCAAACAGCGGCTAGTTTTTTGTTATGTTAAACTTTCACGCCCGTCTTTGTACTACGTGTAAATAAAGTACTGATAACGTAAAAAATGAAATGTTATCTATTTGATTAATGGCTTTTTAGGGGGTGGGCATTACAGAGGTTTTTTACGGTTCTCTTGATGTGTGAAACAAGTACGTAAACACCGTACCGTGCCGTTCACTTGCAATTTCATGTTACTATTTTCTTGTCAAAAGTACAACTATGCTTGATGTTAAGCCATTCCTGCATAGAGAGTCTCAAAGTTGTTTTGTCCATCAATTCTTGGTGAGTTTGAATTTCATCAGAGTGGACCTTATTTTTATGTAAACTATTTTGTTCAGATTTTCTGTTTATACCACAATTTCCTGACGCAATATACACGAACAATATAGCAGAATGAGTTACCCATGGTAACAGTTTGGTGTTGGCCGTAGGTTAAATTTCGAGCAATCGTAGTAGAGGGCTACCAGATCATTGATAAGTGGTTACACGTGTTGAATGAAACAAATGCTCTGTTTGTATCGTCTCTACTACTGTTTTTTTTGTTTCAAGTTAACCATCTCTTGGTGGTAAACCAATAGTAGTGACATATCAAAGTATTAGCTTATTCGTTACGAAAAAATATATTGTTGACAGAATTTTTTATTAGTCTTTTGAAAAGGAATTCCCAGTTTATGTGTCTTGTGTGCAGAATGAGAAAATATGGCTGAAGCCGTTGGTGCTTCAAAATTTTTTGAAAAACTAACGGCAGTGGCGGCATCTGTTACATTATTTGTTTGGAAAAATCCTTGAATAAATGCCGTGAATCATATCCTGTTTAATAGTAAGGAACGGTGCGCAATGTCATTATCATCCTATCAATATCAAACAACAATTTAATTCATAATTTAATAAAAAAAAAACATATATACCTACGTATATGTTTATACTTGAAAAACATAGCAGCCAATTACGAAGATTGGTATCAATATTTCGTAATTAAAGCAACAAATTATCTAATATCTTCTCAAAATTGAGGATATATTTAAAAAGTTTTAGCTTATCCGCACCTATACAGGCTGTCCCATGACATGACTGCCAAAACCTAAGGATGTGTTATTGAGGCAATTTCAAGTCAAAAATGTGTAATCAACATGTGACCAAAACTCTGTCCTAACTGACCTACAAGTTGAAGTTTGAAATGTTAGATAACCCCACTAATACAAACAATAATTAATTTAAAAAGAAGTCGCTTTATTGATTTAGCTGTTCAAACTGCCAACCTAATTGTTGTATACATAGTCTAGCTTTTCTTAGAATTGAAGTGGTAGCTCTGCTAAGTCTCAGGATCAACACGAATAGTTTCTGCGGCATCCAGAATTCTAGCGAGAAGTTGTTCCCTAGTTTCAACATTTTGTGCATAAAGTAAATCTTTCAGCCTTCCCCAAACAAAGTAATCAACTGGATTAAAGTCTGGCGACCTTGCTGGCCAATCAACGGCTGAACCTCTTCCAATCCACCTACTTGCAGAGTTTTGATTAAGAGAATCTGCTACTGTCTTCCAAAGTGTGAAGGCGCGCCGTCGTACTGTATCCACATTCGTCGTCTTACATTAAGAGGAACATCATCCAGTAAAACTGGAAGATCATGTTCTAAGAAACATAAATAATGAATGGCCTTGACACGTTTTTTCCAGTATAAACGGGCCGATGAGACGGTTGTGAATATCACCACACTAAACATTCACCTTAAATCTGTCTTGAAAATGGGATTTTCTTAATTGCCGTGGGTTTTCGAGTTTCCAACAGTATGAATTCCTGGTGTTATTGATGTCGTTTCTGTTGAAAGTATTCATCCGTAAACAATATGTTCCGACAAAACCTTCGATTTCTAAATAACCAGCGACTAAATTCAAGTCTTGGAGCGTAGTCGGCAGGTTTTAAAGTTTGAACAATTAAGTCGTGGTACGGGTGCAAACCGAAATTGTGTAGAGTTCTCCATACTCTCATGCGACTTGCGTTAAGTGTGTTGGCTATTCTTCGGACACTAGTAGAAGGCTGATCGTCTACCATATTCAGAATTGCTTGTTCTTGAACACGTTGTTGAACGGAACGTTCAGAAGTAGCTGCAGGAAATTTATCTGAACATTGCTAAAAACAGTTCTACAAGACAGTTTACGAGGGGGAAATCGACGACGATATTCAGGAACTGCCGCTCGTGCACTTCCATTACACAATCCATAAATGAACTAAATATCGGTGTATTATTCATTCGAAAAAGTGAACATACTTTTAGTAGTATTTTAATGTTACACAAGACAACGAAGAGGTAAATTAACGTATTTGACGTTTTATGTGACATGATGACAATGACAATGAATAATAAATGATGACTTAGTACCACACCGACTTATTAATAACAACAAAATCACCGCCGGCACTTAATGTTTGCATTAGTGGGGTTATCTAAATCTTCAAATGTTTGTCAGTCAGTTACGACAGAGTTTTGGTCACATATTGATTGGACATTTTTGACTTGAAATTGCCTCAATAAGACATCCTTAGATTTTGGCAGTTATGTCATGGAACACCCTGTATGTAACTGTACTAATGATAGTAAGAGCTGGTAATGAATTTAGTATATTTATATAAGAAATATAAATGCACAATCCTTAATTTTTTATGGTTCTGCTAGAATGGGGTATTGTAAATTTAAACAAATATTAGCATACAGAGCAACATTGGTAGTTATAATAGTTATTGTGAAATCGTGCGTAGCTGACAAAGTTACTACTAAAAAAGAAACGAGCATAAAATTCTACTCGCAATTGTTGTATACCGCATAGCATTCGAAATAATTACAGCCACATAAGTACGTAGTGAAATTATTGAAGAAGATTGAAGATGCATGGAGTTGCACTAAATGCGGTTACACAGTATATCATAATTTGCTATTGTAATGTCAAAGATATACCTCTTGACAGTAAACAATTACTTCTGCGGTGAAGAGCAATTTCGACGTTACCCTTGTAAAGAAGGAGATGGCCGAATTGTTCAAGTGAAGAATGAAAAAGCCGTCGCGGTCACTTTTATGAAACAATATGATGCTACGATTGATTTACCTTAAACAAAGGATGATGTTCATTCGACCATGACCTAATGGTCATGTATATAGTACTGGTTTTAGTGTACCAGTATTAAAGTAAAAAAGCAGACCATGAATTATCTTCTCATAGTTACGCTAGTTTAAAGAATTATTGTATGTACGATGCAACCAAAGGATACCGAGAAAATAGATTTAATTAAGTCGAAGTTTTGTAGGGATTCTAAAACATGCGACCGGAAAAATTATTCCGTCGTATTACAAAATATTTCTTTAACATTTTTCGATAAATTCCTAAGTTTAATAAGGACTGATAGAACAAAGAATGAAAAAGATCTCGCTCGAATGTTAAATACTTAATCTATTTCTATTTGTGCGTAGAAAATTGTAGGTATTTGTACCAACCACCTTTATAATATTTTGTTCTTCTTAAAATATGAGCAAGATGATTCTTGTGTTTTAAAATTGTTCCAATTTCTACGAATAAACAGAGAATCATACACGAAGATTTAAAAAATATTATAGCGGTCATAAACTCTGAAATAAATGTTTTTATATTCGAACATGAATTTTACAGCCTACTACTAATTTTTTTTTGCAACCAGTGTTAATAATTTATAAGCCAGTAATTTCAATGTGTTAATCCATTTAACATTTATTATTTTTATGTATTTATTTAACTTTAATTAGTGCAACTGCTGTTAGACTACCTAGGACTTGGGAAAATAAGCTTTTGCAATTTGTATGGTGGATTAAATATAAAAATTATTTAAAATTAGATATATGCTAACAAGTTATGCATATTTTAGAGATCAAATAAACAACTTCACTGACCGTGACCATTCGCTTTAAAAAGCCAAGCTTATATCCATCTAAATGCCACAGTGTATCCAACATTCGGAAAACATCTGGCAGATATTTTGTCGTACGTGTCAACACACAAATCATTTGAGTTTCGTCTGATAGGTGACTGGGTCTTCCAAAATAATGTCGTTATTTGATGTCCTGACAGCCTTCTCTTTTTTTCTAATAGCAGCATTTCAGAAATTTCAGAAAAGATCATACATCATCCAGTTGTTCTTTTTCGGTTACTCTTCTCTTTTTTGGCTACTTCCTCTTGGTAAGGTATAGTTGATCAGATTTCTTTTTCCAAATTACAGGCACTAAGGTGGATAGGTAGTAAATATTTTATCGACCATTTTATACATTGAGGAATATCAAGAACAATAGGCATTGCAGATTCAGTAGTTGATTAACGTGAAATAGGCCAGCCGTAATTGCAAAACACAAAAAGTCGTTTTTGAAAACGAGTGACTTTTCTAGTCTACCAAAATCCAGACTTAATGTCACTTGGAGTCGCAGCTCTGTTTAGTGATTCTAGAGAGATGATTATAGATGTTACCTTAATCAAATATACATGGCTCCAATGTAAAAAAATATCGGACTAATAAGGCTGTAGCTTATCTTGAAGTGCCTTCAAGATCATTCTATTGAAGTTCGGTATTCTAGCCAAACTAGTAGCTTCTGGTTTTTTGACCAATTGCTTTAGATGTCACCTTATAAGGCTCATAAGCAACACTCAAAGAAAGATTTACAACGTATTGATACACTGCATGCTTTTATAGGTGTTACTCTATAAAATATGAGAGAAAATAATTGTATGCAGCACTTTCAATAGAAGAAATAGAAATAGAAGCCTTTCCTTACACGATGTTTTTGAGCATTCTTTTATACTCATATCACTTCAACAACTGCATATTTTAAGATATATGGATTGCATTTCCTGCTACTTTTCCCTTGTTGCTGACACAAATTTTGTCTCAGATGCCACAATATATATGAACAGTTAATAAAAACATTCAGGAAATCACTGAACCAAACGGAAAGCGTTTTTTCTACTTAATACTTACCACCTTAATTACACACGAAAGATATTTCCTACAGGTTCTTATTTTACAGTTCAGTTTACGGTTATTTAATAAATATTATTTAGGTATTTTTAAATACTATTTGAAGAGAAGATTGCATTGTTTTCCATTTTAATTTCGGCAAATGCATTAAAATTCAATGGCTAGGCTAGAACTGATTTGACTAGAACGTCTAACTTTTTCATGCAGAAGTTCACATCCCCAACAAGTTACAAAATATTTTCAATTCAAATGAAATGCATTTGTGGTTTGGAATAATGTGCCGCATATTCTAATCTGCATATTTGCTAATATTTCAGTTGTAGGAATTAAGACGTAAATGCCGTGAAATATAGCCAACGGATAAAGATTACGTCTATGTTTGCTGAATGGGTTACGCGCCCTATTATTCGTACAATTCTCTACTTGTCAGAGGGGTTAGTCCGTGAAATAATTGCTATGATCCCAAAAGCAAACATCAGTTACGCTAGAGCAGATATTTGAATATAGCAACGTGATAAAATATTACTTAGGTAATAAATAACTACATTTTCTCACAAAACAAAACCTTCTGGTTATTCAAATTCGTTTGTTGTTTTCTAACTGAACTGTAAGTAGAAGGACTGTAACATATAAGCTTTATAAGTTTATGAATTCCACGAATAAACAGTGTCTTATTTGCATAAATTCAGAGATAAAGGTTGCTCACTGTACACGATCCTACGCTACAAAGAGGCAGAGTTTAAACAGGTGCATACTAACGAAACTAATAAATTCAAGTTAAGCGTAGCAACCAACAGCAGTTAATCATAATCCTTTAGTCAGATATTAAATAAAGCCATCTCGTTACAATCTTTACTATGCAAAATAGATTAGATATGCGGGGATGTAATCAATAAAAACCAATCACTCGTGAAGGGTAAAATATTCAACCCAGTCCTAGAGCTACCTACAAAGTAAATTATATATTATGCGTGAATTTATTTTTTTCAAACGATACATTATGTAAAAAATATATTTTGGATAAGAAGTTTTAATAATAGCAGACAGAGCGATAAGATTCCTATTGTTTACCTTAAAATCAATAACCTTACAGAAAGTGGTTAGTGTACGATGGTAACGATATCAAACACGCAAGAAAATAATCATTTAAGATATAAAAAGCACTTGTGTAGATAAAAAGACTGTGGAAGAGTGAAGAATTTTACAAGTTTCGATTTATTACTTAAACCACATTTAATACGTACTTGAAACATAATACAAAATGCAAACCTCTTTACTTGTGAATAACATTTAAATAAGAAGTAGGTGCATGCCGGTAACGTCACAAGTCCCACTCGTAATTAACTGCTAAAGTTTTTGAGATACATGTATTTTTTACCTAACCACCACATCATTGCTGCAACGAAGCCGTTAAGGAAATTAATCGAATCTGAGGATTAACTATTCCTCACGCTAGAACAGTTTTTTGTCACAGAAGGTTCTGAATGAGGGGTCAAAGTAACATGTATGTATATGCCTCTTGTCATTAAAAGGGTAAATACTACAAACAATAGCGCAGTTTCTTTGACAGCATAGCATCCCGAATGAGACAAATGAGACAAAGTTCTTGGTTTGGGATTTATATCCCACAAGATGCAATTCGACCTTAATATGGAAAATACAAGTGAAGGGAACGACTATTTTATTTCAAAAATGAAGGAATGCAAATTTACTAGTGTAGTCAAATAGCATGCGGAAGTAGTGATCTAAAAGCGAAGAAACGAGTCAATATGACAGCTGGTTGTAGTGTAACTCTTCTAAATTTTGAGAATCAAAATGAAGATAACAGAAACAAACAACTAAAATGAAAGGAGTCTGGATTAAGGTCAGGTGTTCTGCACACTTACATAGTGATAATATTTTTTGGATTATGGATCGTGGTCTCAAATCTCATCGTTTGTATCAGTTTTGGGTAGTGTTTAACAGTATTTGATTCTAGAGCAGTGATTCCCAAAGTGGTCCAGGTGAACTCCCACTGGTCCACGGTAGACTTGACGGGGGTCTACGTTGGCGTGACAAAAAAATGGAGGTTCACAATTCGTAAGCGGGGGTCCACGAAAATTTATCTGGTTTTGATAGTGAAGAACTAAAATGTTGGATTGACTTCACCTATTAATGTAGGCAGATAATATTATAAGAAGCTCAGTACACCGTGTCCAAACTTGCTAAGCGTCGCCGATGCCGTCGCCGCCGTCCGCAACGCTTGTTCAGACGTACAAAGGGATAAAATACTACTTGTGATATGCGTGCTTGCAAATTTGCGTGAACTTGGTTGATTCTTCACCAATATAAATACGAATATTACGGATAAACGTTACTCATTTGTTTGCGGAATTTCGAAAAGAAAAGTAAAGTAAAGTGAATCGATGCTAGTGTTTGCCACGGTTGGAAAAAATAAGGACTCATCTGGCTATTTGTTATACATATACAACACAAGAAAATACACTTTTATTCTTATCTTTTTTTATTTTTACTACTCCGAATGGGGAATTTTCTAAATAACATAAGTGAGAATTGATTGGTTTCTTGTGCTGTGAGTAGATGTCAAAAAAGTTAAATTGGATGAAATCACTTCTTTGATTCGCCAACTTTACTTTTTTGACACCTATTCACAGTACAATCAATTGATTAATTAACCAATCAATTTTCAGTTTGCTTTTTCGAAAACTGTTAATTCGTGGTTGGAACTCAGCCGCAACGCAAATTTCCATAGGTTGATCTAATCTTCACATTTTTTGTCGAGTTTTGGAAATATAGTAGAAATGTAGCTGCAGGGGGTCCACCAGAACCAGTGAAATTTTGGTGTTTTTGTGGTAAAAGTGGTCTATGAGAAAAAAAGTTTGTTTTAGAGTAACCGGTGCTCACTACTAATACAAGCTTTTTACTGGGATGTATTTATGATTCTAACATTCAAATACGTATTATGCTAATAATACTTATTGTGTTATTAGCTGTATTTATTATATCCCCCGAACAATCCAAATTAAGGCTGCCATCAGTGGAATTAATTTTATTTCAACAAACTAAATACGTTTTCTGTCCTTACCAGAAATCATCAATGTAACAAAACGATCTAGAAATTAGTTTGGCAAAGAGAGAGAGATGAAAAGGTGTGCTGCGACGATGATTAACTTAATTAACTTTGTTGTTTCAATCATTTTTGAAATGTTAGGAATAATTATTGATAGCTTATTAATGGTGTAAACATAAGTATATCAAAAACTATCATCACTGGAGACTTTAATAACCTACTGTTGTAACTGCATAAGAATATCTTAACAAATAAAAATTCTTCCGGTAACATATCAGGCATATTTATTTGCAAATATTTCATGGTGATAATTTACTTTCGTTCTTCCGTTTATGGGCGAGGCTTGGATATACCCTTTGGATATAAGAACAGTTCAACTGGTCCACCGACAATTTCCCGAACAACGTTATCTAGAAGTTCTTTTTCATACAATATTCATAAATATTCATTTCTGGTTTCTGCATTCCGATATGTTTTACATCTGTATGTTAGTGAATTAGTCGTATACGAGTAGAGTAGATTATTAGGCATACTAGATTTCGAGTTATCTTTTAAGCGTATATCTTAGATTTTGTAAAAATCTTATTTGTATGGAGGTGAAATACAGACATAGTTAAATATTTATCATAAAAACATTCTACTGGTTACAAAAACATAGATCTACATATTCCATAAAGTATTATTGAACGTTATTATTAATTATATAATTTTCCTGGACTATTCATACCGAAGAAATATAAAGAAAAATTACTATGCAAAGTGTGGCAACATGAAAAGTAGATTATGTTCTATCGTGGATTGTGATAAGAAGTATATTTGTAGCACTAATATTTTACAACAAACAGTTAATAACCAAGTCACCTAAAAACAGTCGTGAAAGTAAATATACAACCAAAATAGGAAAATACATATATAGTAAATCATCTGAAATAGGAAAATATGTAATAAATCAAAGATAGTAAAAAATCTAAACTAAACATTTTAATTACGGAAGTACTGCTGCCTTAAAGTTCTATTAGTCATTTTAAAATTGTTCAACACTAGTCCGCTTTGAAAAAGTTTTGTATAAGTAATTGAATTTCTAAACTATATAAATAAAAAATGATATTATACAGGTAGGATTCTTTAATATTTACTTCTAGCTTTTCCGAGTATTAATGCGGCACATTATTCCTAATAACGTGCTACGTTGCATTTAATCTGAACGATATGGACGTTTTTCAAGTTCACTTGTTTGCAAGATTCGGGGTCCTTTATAATCAGACGTGGATTATCCTGTACGCCACCCAATTAACCCAGGATTAGAATCGAAGGTAGCACGTGTCACACTGGGTGGTCACGTGTTTAGTTACAAAAGGGAAATTTATAGAAATCGTATGAATACATTAATATCGATTTAAATCGTGTTACTAGCGAAATAGTAATAAGTGCAAAGTGAGAACAGAATCTTTTGTATTGCTTTATTTAATCACCGTCACTTTACTCAACTGCATAAATACATGTATGAATGCACTTACATATAAAAGTTGCAATACTGCGCCTCTAAAGCGTGATATAAATTCAATAAAACTGAAAGAATATTTTTGAAAAATTCTAGAATAATTTTATGATTATAAATACAAATTTAATATCACATACTATGCCAAAAAGAAACAATGTGATTCAGATCCGTGTAATGTTCGAATTTCTATCTACCAACTTCTTGGCAATAGGCACGCCTGTTTAAGATTTTTTCTTGCACCTCTTGTAGTATGTATTATATTGTATACATTTTAATTCTTGGTATTTTACTTCTAATATCGTTTTATAGTTTGCAACTCTCTGCTAATTTTGACTTTAAAGAGCTCCAACAAAAATCACTGGTCTTTTGATTTCGTGGGCTATCGGATAATATACATACATATATGTATATAGTGATATGGCACCATGTTACTTAAAGAATTTTATCTGGAGCTTTACGACTATTTTTGTTTGGAAAATATGCAGTATTGTTTAATGAGAAATTGACTCGATTGGAACAAAAAGTATATTTGTACGACAAACGATTCTATCGTTGATTTGCTTGCCTTTTTGAGCACCTGCAATAGACTTTTCTATATTGCAGGATATATTTCTTGATCGCGTGGATAACCGAATAGATATCAGCTTAGTGCCTACTTCGCCTCTCTTCTGTTAAAGTAATTGCTAATTGACCATTAGTCAGGTTTAATCACGAGGAGACACTAGGGTCCCATAGGACGGCTAGGACCATCGCAACATCACCCTGAGATGAGTACTAAGCAATAAGAGATTGGACATGCGCTTGGTGGAATTCAATTCCCTATTTTTCCAACATTTTGTCATGTTATTATGACGCTTTCCATGGCTGTAGAGTCAGGAATTATTGGTATCTCGTCCATAACTACGTGGTGGCTGCTATCTGAAACACCACTATCGCTATTGCGCAGAATGGAATTGTTTGGTTCAATTTCTTCTAAATGACTTGGGTTCCTTTCGAGAACTTCATTCCATACTTGCTCCGTTTGTAGTAATTGTGCTAAGGGCAAATCATCGTCGCTGTAGTATTGATTAGAATCCGAATCTAACAATTTGGACAAAGAATTCTTTAGTACGTTTTGTGATAACTTATCCCAAGCTTGATTCAAAAAAATATTGCATTGCGAATTGAATGGTGTTTCAAATTAGTATTTATTTTACAACCTTCAGCTATTATCTGAGCAAGAAGTTTACTTCTGTAAGTGAACTTTGTTATCTTTATGGTTACAACGCTAAAAACTTTATGGTATCTTGATCCATTGGTTGCATGGTTGCTGTCATATTTGGCGGATAGAAATATGCAGCTCTTTCCATCGACACTACAAAGTTCCTCGATTGAAAAATGTGCAAAGGACCTTCGGAGGCAAATTATTTCCCGCAGAAAAATGGACGATCTGTTGAATGAAAAATATATTAAAAATTCTAAATCTACAAACAAAATTTCTTATTCTCGCCTATTTAATACGTACATATTTTGTGAACCATTCATTAAGGCATCGTAACATCAGTTTGAGAGTAGAACCTTCTGTCCAATCTAAAAGTTCGCTGCTAGGAACCACACTCACTAAAATGAACTCGTCGACGTACAGTACCAACCTTCTGTGGATGCATCCAAACAAACAAAAATTCGGCAAAGCAATCACTATAAGCTCAGACCTAGCCATGAAACATCTGCACACCTCTGCTCGACTTTCATCAAGGAGAGATGATGATGAGACTTTGGGATTAAGCGGTTCCTTACGAAGAAATTAATTCTCGGCCAGCTGGTTGTTGGATTGCAATCAGATTGAGAAATCTAATAGAGTTTTTCTTTGGGAGAACTAGTTCTGCACTAGCACTCAAAGTTAAATATAGTGACGTAGACGCATCGTCACTCCTACGTGAAACTGTACTATTTTCCTATTTTCAACGATGGCTGTTCCTATCGACCAAGCACTATATCGAGCAAGAATTGTACGTTTTCCAATAGGAAAATAGTACAGTTTTACGTAAGAGTGACGATGCGTCTACGTCACTATATCTGACCTTGAGTGCTGGTGCAGAACTAGTTCTCCCAAAGGAAAACGCTATAAACTAGCATGGAGGCACAATTGATCTATTGGCTGACTTGCCTTTCGGGATTCTCCTTGCTCATGAAGAATAGACAGCAAAAAAGGTTTTGAACGTTTAGATTTGGAAATATCTTTAATATCTGCAGTTTCTGTAAATTGACATTGATACAAAACTGACAATTTGCAATGATTTCAATCTATGTAACCAGACATTTTGAAAACCTCGATTTACAAACATTTTTGCTTAGCAACAAAAGAAGTTGTTTAACACTGAATTGTTATTTCCTTGTACATTTTCTAATTAATTTCTTAACATTTTTATAATTTCAAAGCGACAATGCAAAGATTCCGCAATATTATATGAAAAAGATATTTTTGGTAATGCTTCGATCAATTCCATCTTTGCAACAATAACTGCTACAATATAGCTGGTTATTAGATATTTTCATATAGTTTCAAACAAGCTTACTATATTGAGTTTAAATGGATTTATTTCTGTCATCAATGCTTATTTAAGAATTCAATAGAAGTTTCAATTTACGAATCATGCGATCTATCAAATCAAGCGTACTTATGTGTGGTTATCTGTCACATAGCTCAACTCAATCCTATGTCAATTAACGGCAAGAACGTTAAGCTTATATGACATGTGATTCGGTATAACTTACTGGATCAGGTGTGGTCTTTCACTAACGACGGATTACATTACCACGTGCATGGTTGCGTACGGTGACTTCATCGGACAGTAGTGATGATTATTTGCTGGCCGAGTGAACAATATAGGGTCCTTACGATGGCTTATTGATAATTAACGGTTTCAATTTTATTAAAGCTGAAGTTACAGGTTTTCACGTGAAGCCAAACGATCAACATTAATCGAAAAGCAAGAAATAATAAAAGAATTTTTAATTAGATTATTATTCAACAGCTTGTTGTTGCTTTTGTGCGAATATCTCTAACCTGCGCATTAATATTCATTTGCATTGTATGCGTTTCTACGAGGCTCTAATGAAAATTCTGACATCTCAATAAGTACTATTGACGATATGCTGTTCAATACGTCAATCAATGAGCGTGAAATCAGAGGTTTATACACCCACACAATTACAGACGGGGCCAATATCTGCAAACAGAATAATAGAGATTATATGCTCTGGTAGTAAATTGTAGGTATTATTTGTAAACACGGGAAATATCTGGATTTAACCCTAGTGTAATAGTACCCCTTATACATACATAGATTGTATGCTTCTAAGTTTTACTGCTACGAACTATGGCGTTCGATCAGTTTTATATTTCTATTTTTCTATCTAGTTAATAGCATTTTATGTTACTATTAAATTATTATAGAGATAAAAACCGTTGGACGTAGCTAATGAAGAAATAGTTTTATGATTAGTCATTGCTATAACATTCGTGTAGTTCTACTTATTGGTATACATATTTCAGTGTTCTTCTATTAAATCGTAGGATTTAGGTATCGTAGACGTTCTGCAGTTCTCCGTCTAGACGTGAACTTAGTTCCGAAAATGTTGTGCCCTTCAGAGGGTAGCTATGGGGTAGTATGTAAAAACTCACCATCTTCAAGTAAAGATTATGTTAGGTGGAATCTAATCCTGGCTTGAACGTGCTAGCATCTGATAAACATTTTCATAACAGAGAGCGTTTACTGTCTGCGGTTTTTGCCGGTATCAGATTCATAGACTTTCCAAGCATTTTATTATTACTCACGTTATACTCCATGAACTTTAATTTATTTATTATAGCTGCAAGACTTAGAGTTGATGCTCACCGAAACCATCATATATACAATCCAGTACGCCATATTGTATCAAGTAGAAATGCTGAATCTGTAATTTCCCGTGGCTCAATTACATTTTGAATTGCGTAACTTACTCTAAAATTAAACTGCTTTTCTTGGTAGTTGTTGAGTGAAGGCAACTAGATATCATTGATTCTACTATCGTAGAAATGTTTTACACCAGTGAACGGGGAGCAGTTTTTAGAAAACAGACGATCCTGGCCCTTTTCAGAAACTAGGACTGCTGTTGCGTGCTTCCATGCTTTTGCAAAGTGGCATAGATCTAAAATTGCATTAAATTGGAACCCCTTAAAACTTGTTTGCAAGCAGCGCCACAATAGATTTAAAATTTTACCACAGTCTGAAAGTTTTCCAAGTTTGCAAGGCTTAAAAAGAATGATCTTAATAACAAGTGTTACACAGGTTTTAGCTGTACATGATCGCATAATCTTTATTTAATCTTAAAAGGTAACTGTGGAGCGAGCGTTCATGCAAAATCAGACATATCCACGTAACGTAGTTTCGAGAAAAACAAAAAAAAACAGTTTATTCTAAGAGTATTGCAATTATAATTGTGCAACTTATATGAGAAGTAGTATAGCAAATAATAATTTTTAATACTATTGTGGTTATGGAAAAATGTACGTCCTTTAATGAAAAAATTTAAAAAACTAGTCGATATGTATTTGTTTTGCGTGAATGATAGTATTGCTGGCAACTCTGGCAACACAGTGTTGGTGCAAGTGTGTTTGGTTTTGTTTGAAGATGTAATTCACATATACCTAATTCTATCTATTATTGTTCTACTAGAAAAAGAGATTAGAAAAATGGTACTCTGAAATATTTTTATTGACAAATTGAAATGAAGAATACAACAGGAAACAACCAATACATACAACAACGGCTTGGTCAGCTTTCAAACAGTCACAGATAAGTTCAGTTCCTTTACTATACTCTGCGTTTTCTTTTTCTTCTTGCGGCTGTGGTATATCCTCGATGAAAATTTTCTGTCCTGTTTTGGATATGTATGATTTTGACTGAACTTTTGACTGACCATATTGTGGTTCAGATTACAATGAGATAAGACTGACTTTGAATCATTCTGAGCATTGTAAGCGATACAAACGACCAAGAACTCATTCATGAACTAGCTGACAAAATATACCATTAATTCGGATGATGACTACGACAAGTAGGTACTTTGCTAATGGGAATAGTAAGAAGTGAACAGATAGTATCCATTGATAGTTCGATTGGTCTCTTCTGGTAATAAAACTGTACGACAAATTAAATTCGAATAGAATTTACTGGTAATGAAGAGATAATAGCTGTTTGTGTTATATGGCAGTAATATCGTCTCTCAACCAAGGTTACAAAATTATCTTAATGAAGCACCATAAATAAGAAAGACAGATATTTGCACAAAACCATATGCAATGAAAAAATAAATGAAAAACCGTAATATTTTCGAACAAAAGAATTAATTTAATTTTTAGTATGCATGCATCATAAACCAATCAAAACACACCCATAAGCGTGCATAATCGGGGGTTTATCGCACGGCGTGCGTATAAAGGTTGCTTGGTAACAGCCAATCCCAAGCGTTTAATAGTCCAGTGAAATGTCAGAAAATGTCAAATGACATATATGTATTGGAATTATTGATTTGAATTATTATTTGGACTTTGCAGGTATTAAAGTTAATTCAGCTTCAGCAGCTAGTTTTTGAATTTCTGTCGACATTATTAATACAACAATGATGTTTAATAATTAAGTGAAATGTCAAATGACATAACATAGAGACACATCTCACTCGATAAAATGTATTGAAATTATTGATTTGATTTCTTTTAGTTAAACTTATTGTTGCATTATATACTAAAAAATATCGTATGACACAGTGCATAATTAGCTTTTAAAGCAATCGTAACGTTAAAGCCACTCCGCTTCGCGTCGTGGCTTTAAACTCGTTACTCGTGCTTTAAAAGCTTGATTATGCACTAGTGTCATAATATACTAGAATGCTGGTGGTTTGAAATATTATGGAAACTGTTTGCACAAGAAAACAACATTGTCCTTAGTGCATTTTTTTTGTGATTATAGTGTTATTGGGCGAATATTTACAGTTATCTTTAATGAAGGAAAGAGTGCACATTGCTCAGAGTTAGTCCAATTGTAATTTTTTTCCTTATTTATTTATTTTGTATTATTGGAACTGTAGAAGGTTATTTCTATGACCTGAAAGTAAGGATTGACCTTATATTTGTGATGTAGTAGATCTGCACACAGCCCATGATGGAGAATGTAAGTTTAATACCAACAGATGCGCAAATGTCTTTAATTTGCATTTACGATGAAAACTATATTTAGAATATTTTGTTCATATTACTGGTTTTTCCGATTTATTCTGAAAAGGTACGAAATTTGCATGCATTTGTTGTAATCATTGGTTTCCAAGAAGCTAACAAATTCAGCGTAATGTGCATGTGATCCAAACACTACACCTACCTGCACAGCAAACGATATTTTTGTAAAAGATGGTTTGTTTTTTAATGTGTTGTTAGGCAATAAATTGAATAAGTCACAGTGGAGAATCCATTGAGAATCTTAACCTTTAAATTTGGGTTGACTGCAAGTTAGGGAATGAAATGAACGAGGGATTATATTTTTGTAGTAATTTAAAACGTATGCAGCTTCGAATTAATATTCTGAGTTAACCATCTGTTCAGGTTCCGTGCTACTAACACAAGTGTTAAAACGTGCTAGCGTAGATCTAACACGCGATATTATCGGGAACTTCATCCGCCAGCAATTGGGTGGGGAATAACTGTGATAAACACTAACTAAAACGGAACAGCTACATTATATAATATGCAAAATACACTTGTCGTTAATGCTAGATAATAGAAAAAGGCGTATCGCGTTAATTGTGCCGCTATAACGCGATTTGCATAATTCGAAACTGTTTTACATATTCCGTTTAGACATGTTAATTTACAAAAGGGGTTCTACTAGGCAGTTGAATAAGATTTATGGATTTTATGGTTTTAAAACGTAATAACTCATCTCAATTGCGTTAGAAGTCGACACGTTAGTTTTCTATTTCAATATAGATGTTGATGTAATTAGTTAATTAAGACGTATGTGTAAATTATGACTTAAAATGTAACAGATTATTCTTGGAATTTTTCAACTAGTACAATATCTTCTGCTGAAAATCATCGCCCTTATGTTTTTGTCGTACACCGAAATGTTCATAATGTAGGACATTGATTTGACAAACATTTCTCACACATACAATCCTTGATAAACTCTTATTAGGTTAATGTTTAAAGAATTTCTTTTACACAGTAAAATTGTTGCAGTTAGTTCAAAATTAAAGTCCCGCTTGAAGAATAGAATAGGGCAATATGGACGATAAAATAGTCAAAAAACTTTCTTACGAAGCTAAGCCACAAGGAAGAATGGGAAGAAGAACTATCCATCTACTCTCTAAAGGGAAATATACTTAACGATATACGGATGGTTCCAAAACTGACAAGGGCACAGTTACAAGGGTATTTGGCCTCGGAACACTCGGAGCTAATGGGAAGTTATCCCAGCGTAGTTCAGCCAGCTAATGCTATTGGAAGATGTGCTCAACTGAATCTTGACAGGTACTACCGGAAGCAAAGCATTGCAATTTTCTTCGACAGATAAGCAGCCATATTGACCAGTTCTAACACTATCAGATGGAAATTAATCTGAAAATGCTTAGGAAAACTAAATAATCTAGACAAAGAGAAGAGAGTTGCATTATGCTAGGTACCAGGACATACTGGAATTAGTGGTAACGAGAAAGCTACTATCTGAAATTGTTAGTTGGGCTATTGCCATCGTTTGTAGGATTATTACAATCCGACGTTATCGCTCGTATTACTCGTTTTCCCATTTATTCTGCTATTATTTTATTTTATTAGGGTTATACCACTACCTGGGAAGAAGATCGCGGGATTGAATGGGACAAAGCGACCATCCTGACAAGAGAAAAACATTATACAAAATGAAAACTAAAAGAGGCAGAAACTGGTGACGCATAAAAACCTGCGAAGGCCTTGGCGTATCCACATTTGCGCATACGACATGATACGACATGATGTTGGCATGTATTATCAAGTGATAAATGTAACGATATTTGTATACCTATATAGCTTTTTCCACCTGGAGCATAGAAAAACAAGTTATTAAATGAATTTAAAAGGAAATCAGAGCTACCCTGATGACGACAGTAGACGAACTGTCGAAACGTCGGATTGTAATAATCCTGCAAACGATGGCAATAGCCCAACCAACAATTCCAGGTATAAGTATAATCCATCGTCAACAATCATAAGAAAGCTAATCTTTTAGCAAAAGCGGCCATCACAGTATCGTTACCACGTTCGCACCTATAAAAAAGAACTCAAGGACATGGAGTAGAAGGTCAGAGCAACCCTCTGGAAAATCTTCCTGGTCTTAGAAACTGCAATATCTCGGAAATTTCAATAAGCAAAGAGCAAGGACCATGCTAGAACTAAGTAAGAACAACGTTACGGGCTACGTTGTGGGGTTTCCCACAGGGCACTGCCGTCTTGGGAAACACATGACAAAGATAAGTTTAAAGTACAATAGAGACTACAGGTGGCCTGATATCCCACTGCATAGCGATTGCAGCAATTCGTTCCAATTATTTCGGCAAATCTGTCATTGACGAGGGAAATATACTCTCCTTGAACCCATCACAGTTATTACAGTTTATTAAACCTCTTTGACTGGATGGGA